>VZTX01007314.1:362692-470928 GCA_013400915.1 Pardalotus punctatus | reverse complement strand
TTTTTTTTTTTTTTTTTTTTTGCACCTAACAGAAAATTGGGTGTAAAAACACTGGTGAAACAAGTGGGCGATACCCTTCAGTGATTGAGTTTGGAAAATACGAGATCCAGACCTGGTACTCTTCACCTTACCCACAGGAATATGCAAGGTAGCAAGTTGTCAAGATTGCCATACACGGTTGGAATTTTTTCTGAAGTGAAAATTACAACTTATTTTTTACTCTTTTGTAACTGTTTATAATTTAAAGCCTTTAAAAATACATATGCTTTTGTAATTATAAGTGAGAACGAGGATTTGTCTTTCCTTTTAGCTAGTTCTAAATCAAAGATGCAATAAAAAGTCTGGTTTTTTTCCTAGTACTGTATAAATGTCAACTTGCAGTGTGTGTTGGTGTGGTTTTGTTAGAGGTTTATTTTTGTGGTTTTGTTTTGTTGGTTTTGTTTTCATTTATTTGTTTGGTTTTGTCTGGGGTTTTTTGTTTTTTTTAGTTTGTTTGTTGTGGTTTTTGGTTTTTTTCTTAGACCATTGCAATGAGGTATGTCCAACTTCTGGCCCTTTAGACAAATTAATCTTGTTTGTGATCCAGTATTTGTTAACATTTTTTCCTAAGGACGAGGGGAGATGTCATGCTAGATAAATAAAGTCAAAGTGGGCAAGTTGTGGCAACAGCATCTCATTTCTGGCCTTCTTTGCAAGGGTGCACCTTGGAGTCAGGCAGAGAGCATGAACTAGTACATGTGCTCAGCAGATTTCTGTGGAGCTTTGTGTGTGCTGAAAAGAAATGTTTTATTAATCCATTGATTCTATGGTTTAATAAAACTATGGCACACTAGAAGATATTAAGAACTGTAAGTTTACCAGGCTGTACTACTATAGCGAGCAACATGATCTGTTCCAAAATGATGTTGCATGGTGTTACTCTAAAGTGCCTTTTTTTTTTGCATGGTGGGAATGAGGGATGTCACATGTCCATAACATAAAAATCAAGGGCTAAGAAAGTGTAGAGACTGTTTCCATTTCCTATTATTACCACTGCTTTTATTGTGTTAATTTTTTATTTTAGTTTTACTTTTTAGTCCCTCAGTTTATATCATACTGTGAATGAGTGAGTTACCTATTCCATCAAGTAAATTAATCCCAGATAGAGGCATAATGATGGATAATTATTAGTATGAGGCTAGAGTGGGATGACACTGTAGGAGGCACTGTGGCTCTCAGCTGAGTGCAGTGGGATTACATCATTGAACAAATAGTTCAAACTACTTTTTATGTTGTTGATGAACTTTCTTAGGATACTGGAGTAGTGCAAACCATGGCTATAATCCCAGGATGTGCTAGTAACTTCAGAGCAAAAATAAGGAAAATTAAAGGGATGGAGATCCCCTGTGTTCACAAGAAAGGTGAAATTTGAAATATTACTCCAGTGTGCTTACTTTGATGGAGATCACGACAAAAGCTTAGGTGGAGTGTGGGAAGGGTGAAATAACTGGGATCTACCGGAGGCTGGACCACAAACTGACCACAGAAGAACCCTATGGAATTAGGTTCAGTGCGATTGATTGATTGATTGATTGTATCTGGTCTTTTCTTATTTTCCTTTTCTCAAGACTAATGAGTGAATGTTGAATCATTCACTCGAATGTTGTATTATTTTAGTTATGCTTTAGTAACATTTATGTATGGTACTTTATATTTGAGTGGGAAGGGCTTTTCATTTGTGGTAACTGTTTACAGAATATAACAATCTTTTTGTATAAAATATCTTCTTAATTTTTCTACAGATTACCAAAGCTTTACCTGTGTGAATTCTGTCTCAAATACATGAAAAGTAAAAACATTTTGTTAAGGCACTCAGAGAAATGTGGCTGGTTTCATCCTCCAGCCAATGAAATCTATAGAAGAAATGACCTTTCAGTATTTGAGGTAGGTATATAAAAAATGTAAACTTTTTGAAAGTAACCAGTTTGTAGATGTTACAGACCAGCTGAAAAACTAGTGAAAATTTTAACATACTTAAATACTTCCCTGGAAGTTCTTCTTATATACTGTAAAAGCAAGTTGAGATTCTGCTTACACTGCAAAAAGAAGTCCGTGTTCCCTGTTCTGTTCTACCCTGCGATGTTCTTTCATGATTTGTGCTTTACTTGTGCTTCATGCATTAGCCAACCTCTCTAAGATACTTGAATCTTAGGGCTTCCTCTGCAGTTCTCATCTTTGGTTTGCCTTTTGCTTCTCAGCAAAAGTATCTCTTTGGCACCCATTAGTTTCTGGCTGTTTGAGTGTCTTGGGTATAGGGAGAAGACTAATCATAATGTAGGTGCTCCCAAAGTATAAAAGCAACTAAAGCAGCGTCTTGTGTGTTCTGAAGTCACAAATGTAGCTACCAAGTGCTTTTGCCTTCGTTTTAGGTGTTTGAGAAACTTGCCCTGAAATATAAAAAACCCCACAACCTCAACTTTGGATTTATTAATCTATATTATTCTTTTGGGAGATGACTTCTTTTAAGTTTGAGGTTTTATGGATATCCTGGACGAGGGAATTCTGTGTTTCAAATAGCATACCTGCAGTTATTGAAAGTATGCCTTAACTTTCAGGTTCCTGTTTTCAAGCATTCTTACAGGTAGTAATAACAGAAAAGAGTGCTGAGGTTACTGGGACTTCTTTTGAGACTGTTTCTCAAAGTGTTATTTCGATGTGTATATTGATAATTTCTCTTTAATTGCAGATGTCAGATTCTTCTTCAAACTTGTATTTTGAAATTGTATAAATATCTGTTGTACTTGGTCAGTGCCTTTATCTGTTCAAACGATGGTAGATGCAGTCTTGAAGTCTTTTTTTAAGTTAGAACAAGATCTTTGTATTTGGTTTGTTTGGTTGTGTTTGTGCTATTAAAAATAATAGCTATTTGCATCAAGGTGGCTTCCTTCCTGACTTGAGCAGGTTTTATAAATATTGTAGATCTGCCAGCAAAAGACTTAGGTTGTAAATAGACTTACCTCTTTTCCTATGAAAAAGTAAAATTGCCCTAGTCTGTTTAAAATAACTTGATTTTCTTTCTTAGCAGGTGTTAGGAACTGTGCAGTATACAACAGGAAAAGTGTGCTTTCCCATTCATTTTTATTAACTACTGCCAATATGTGAATGAAAAAATCTTAAAAAAATAAAGTAAATTACAAAGAAGTACTGAGGAAGGGAATGGGGATGTGGGGGATTGCTGCAAAAACCACATGGAAAACAAAGTATTTTGAAAGCAATGTCCCAACTCTTTCTCCACTGCTTTTTTCCCTTTGTCTATTTTAGGTGCTTCAGTAAGCACTTATGTTAAGCCTTCTGAAATAAATGTGGTTGGTTTGGATCTTCTTATTTCAAAGATTAATATCAGTTGTCACTGATTATAGTAGAGACTTAGTTATTAGTTGATGTCCTTCTTCACAGATCCTTTCAAGAATTCTGTGCAACCATTTTCTTTTAGGCAGAATGAAGGGTTTGTGCTTTCCTTCATGCTTTGTGTTTTTGAGAGAAATGAAATAAGTTTGGCATTTTGTGATTTATGTACCTCTGCCCAGAGCATGACTTTGACAGATTTGAGAGCAGACTTTGACATAGCTTACTGCTATGCTGTAGCCAAGCAACTTCTGACAGATGCTTCCTTTTGAGCTTGCCGTCCCTCTTCTTTCCCCCCTTCTCACATTTAAAACTGATGAACAAGCTGTGTTTGCCTGAAATTTGAGACGTTTTTTACATTTTTGTACAAATGTTCTTACAGAAAAAGACAGCTCACATAATCTGCATTTTCAGGCTTATAGCTTACCCAGTGGTGATTTCAGCTTATTTAATGTTCACATTTAATTTGCACACTTGCTAATAAGTGTGAAAAGTAATAAAAAGCATCTGGACAATGGAGTGTGTTGTAAGAGAGCTTGATGTATTTGATAGGCTCTTAAGAGCTGTATGCAAGTTTATTCTGATGCCTTCAGGAGCAATAGCTATTCATTCAGTGTTTTTTCTTCAATCCACTTAACGCAGCTGTACTACTCCTGGTTGTAGTCATCATCAGCCTTAAAATCCCTGAATATATCCAAAAGGCTGGGTTTTGCTGAGATTTATAACTAGGATTCTTACTCAAGACAAATTAGAAGAAGGCTTCTTTTTCTTCACAGTGCATATCATTTGTCTCTCTCTCTGTGAATGAAATACAGCTACTGTCATTATCAAAAAAATCACTACAAGCAAACCTTTCTGTTAAGAAGATTATTTAAAAAATGTGTTGCCTTTGACTGAGCCTTTCCTTTCAGGAAGTACCTAATTGATCTAGGAAATCTGCATTTGTGTCTGGCTTTTCTGTAGCTGTCTGAATCACAGCTTGACTCTTTGCACTCATAATATACCTAGACTAATTGTAGTATTTAGCCAGAAAATTTACCTCTCTCGCTCAATAGTGTTTTAGCCTGGCATGGAAATTTTGTCTTGTCTAATTTATCCAAAACATTGATGTGATTGATATGTAATTTGCTACTCATTTATTGGTCTTGCACGTTAAGGATTCAACATAATACATTTCTTTGTTTGGTTTTTTTTTAAAAAGTTGTTGTACAGCACTGCCTTGTAGCAAACCACAGTTTAATGAAGTTTTAACTAGTGCATTTTTATCTGCCAGTCATACTCATTTCATTCCAGGAATAAAGTGAAAGAGGTAAGTCTGTCTTGAACAACTAAAAGATGAAGTTGCTTTGTTTAGTAAATCCGGATACTCAGAGGTCACTTAAAAATGCAAAGTAATTAACACTAACTGGAGATGCCTTATATAAAAAGAAACTGGGGCATTTCTCTTCTGAACCTTGGTGTGCTCAGTTTGTTTGGTTTTTTTCTTGTAACACCATACTGTTCATGTTTTCTTCTAGGGGTTTCTAAATATGATTGATTCAATAGGTTATTTTGTCCTAACTTGTTGGTGTCTTGGAAATAACTGCATCTGTCTTCTTTTCTAGGTTGATGGAAATGTGAGCAAAATTTATTGTCAGAATCTTTGTTTGTTAGCTAAGCTCTTTCTGGACCACAAAACATTGTATTATGATGTTGAACCATTCCTCTTCTATGTTCTTACAAAAAACGATGAAAAAGGCTGCCATTTAGTTGGATATTTCTCTAAGGTAAAAATAAGAAAAGTGTGGTTTATTTAATATTTGTAATTTCCTGCTCTCCTTAATACTTTTGCCAACAGCAAAGAAAAATCAGAAGTTTGGAAAAAAAAAACCATAAGCTTGAAAGCCTCTCTGTAAATCTTAAATATTATGTGCATTGTCTCAAATACACTATACTTTCTTGACTCTGATGTAAATTAAGAATGCATTCAGCCACATGTATTGGGGTGGTTTTTTTCTTGGTTTGGGATTCTTGTTTTTTAGTTTGGTTTTTTTCCAGAATTTTTTGTGGTTTCAGTTGAGTATTTAAATCCTTTTCTTCCCCCAACATTTTTGCATTAGTATGCCAAGTCTAACTTGTAAAAGTTGCAGGTACTTGGAATGTTGATGTGTTTTCATGGCTTGACTGCTAGCAGTTCAAGCTGGCTATTTAGATGTAAATGGCAGGGATGTTGCTCTCTTGTGTGCTGTCTGATCTAATGCAGTTACTTGCTGCTCCAATGTAAGAATTCATTGCCTAACTTCATGGTGGCTGCCTTGTTTAGAGTGGATGCCTCGGTTATGGCTGGTTTTCAAGTAATAGATGGCTGCTATTGACAAAAATAATACTTAAGTGGACTATCTTGGCAAAGATGACCAAGAAAAATGGTGAAGTATTGTTAGATGTGCCTGCAACAGGAAAAGCTTCCATTATTGTCCATAATTTGCCCCTAAGGGATGTGATGAGTAGGTACAGTTACTCAAATTCACTACTTCCTGATCCTAGTATTGCTACCTCCTATTGACTATATATTTTCTTTCTTGAATAAGTGATTTTAGGGAAAGTAGTAGTCAGGAAAAGCCCAAAAGTTTTGTCAGAGTACCTGGATATTATACAGTAATCCCTTGAATGTCTGACCACGTCCTTCCGAAAGTTGGGCCTTGCTGGATTAAGAGTGAGACATGGAGGCACAATTTACACTGTCTTTTATGTCAGTCAGAACTTCTTGTGACAAACAAGTCAACTTTGATTTAGGCAAGTGTTTTCTCCATTTATTTAAGGCGTTGCAGCTTAAGGTGAATCTCTTGATTTTTTGTTTCTTAACGTAGAATTGTTTATGTTGGAAAACTAAGAGATCATTAAGTCCAGCTGTTACCCCAGCACTGCCATGGTTGCCACTAAATCATATTCCCAAGTACCACATTTGCAAGTGTTTCGAACATTTCCAGGGATGGTGATTCTCCCACTCCCATAAGCAGCCTGTTCCAATGCTTCGTAACCCTCTCAGTGAAGAAATTTTTTCCTGACATCCAGTCTGAACCTCCTTTGCTGCAACTTGTGGCCATTTCCTCTCGACCTGTCACTTCTTACTGGGGATAAAACCCCAAGGAGAACATCTCCACAGCCTTTCCCTCATCCTCCAAGCGGGTCACCCTGTCATGGAAGGAGGTGAGGTTAGGCAGCACCTGCCTTTCATAAAACCAAGCTGACTGGACCTGATTTCCTGGTTATCCTGCATGTGCTGTGTGATGGCAGTCAAAATGATCTGCTCCATGACCTTCCCCTGGCACAGAGGTCACAGAGGTCGGGCTGACAAGGCTGTAGTTACCCAAATCCGCTTTCTGCCCCTTTTTGTTTGTTTTACAGTTGCTAGCCTCCAGTCAGCTGGGACCTTTATGGTTAACTAGAACTGCTGGTAAATGATGGAGAGAGGCTCAGTGAGCTCTTCCAACACTGCCCTTGGGCCTCATGGACTTGTAGATGTCCTAAGTGGCGTGGCAGGCCACTAAGCATTTTCTTGTGGATCACAGGGGCTTCGTTCTGATCCCTGTTTCTGTCTTCCAGATCAGGGGGCTGGGTACCTTTAGTACAGCTGGTCTTGCTGTTAAAGACTGAGGCAGAGAAGGCATTAAGTACCTCAGCATTTTCCTCATTGTTGTGGTTTAAGCCCAGCTGGAAATCAGGCCCCATGAAACTGCTCCCCTCTCCCCACCCCACACTGCATCACAGGTGACCCAGCCTGCACCACCCTACTGCTCCCCCCACATTTTTTTTCCCCTCAAGCCTGAGACAGTGGGGAAAAAAATGGTGGACAATGCTCCCTTGGTGGAAGTGGAGAATTCCTTACTTCCACCCCCAGTGATCATGTAGGTGGTATAGAATAACCATTTTTTATTGTCTCATATGACAGTGGCCAGTTGTATTCTAGGTGTGCTTTTGTCCTTCTAATACTCTTCCTGAAAAAACTCAGAACACCCTTGAAGCCCTCCTGTTGTCTGCCTCTTCTTCCAGAGGTGATAGACCCTCATTTTCCCTGAGCTTGAGACAAAGCTCTCTGTTCAACCAGTCTGGTTGTCCCTGCATGCTCATCATGAAGCACATGGGGATGGCCTGCTCCTGTATCCTTTAAAATTTCACTCTTTAAGCATGTCTAGCCTCTGTGGACTCCTTTGCCCTTCAGAATTGCATCCTAAGGGACTTTCTCGACCAGCATCCTAAACAGGCTAAAGTCTGTCCTCTGGGAGTTCAAGGTAGCAGTTCTGCTGACCCCCCTCATGATTTCTTCAAGGAACAGAAACTATCATTTTCTTATCACTGTGCCCAAGATGACCTCCGGTCATCACACCACCCCCCAGGCCTCTGTTCAGCAGCAGCAGGTCCAGCTGTGTGTGTACCTTCTCTGCTTGGCTCACTCACCAGCTGTATGAGGAAGTTAGATTCCACACACTCCAGGAACCTCCTAGTCTGCTTCCTCTGCTGTATTTCTAGCAGACATCTGGTAAATTGAAGTGCCTCTCAAGAACAAGGGCTAGTGGTCATGAGACTAACCCCAGCTGCTTATAGAATAATTCATCTGCCTCTTCATCGTGGTTGAGTGGTCTATAACAGACTCCCACCAGGATATGTGCCCTGTTGCCCTTCCGATTCTTGCTCAGCAACACTCAATCCTTTCATCACTGTGATTGAGCTTCTGACAGTCAAGACAGTCCTTAACATACAAGGCTCCCCCACTGCCTCTTCTTCCTCACCTCCCTTCTCACGGGTTTATAGCCATCCATTTCAGTGCTCTGGTTGTGTGAGTCATCCCGCCATGGCTCCATGGTGGCACCTCTGTCATAGTTCTCCTGCTGCACGCGGGCTTTCATTTACTCCAGTTTGTTGACCATGCTGAGTGGATTGGTGCATGTGCACTTGAGTTGGGCTATTCAATCCTGCTGCCCTTTTTGGGGGGGCAGCTCTAATTCCTGTGTGACCATTCTCAGGTGCTTCCATGGTTTCTAACACATCAATAACCCTTGTATCCTTGCTGCCACACGGATCTCTGTGTCTTACCTTTACTGAGGTGGCAGACTGAAGGATGTCACTAGCACACCGTCCCCCAAACAATGGGTATGTCTTCCTCCTCCACTTCACTCTTGTTGCTTTTGGCCAGTCTGTGTTGATCACAATGTGATCCGATGATCACAAATGCTATCACTACCAAAACTTAAGGGAAAATCTTTTTCTCAAATTATTGTATGTCATCTGTCTATGTCTCCCCCCACCCTCCTTTTTTTGAATGAACTTGTGTGTGTGCGCACTCTTGCTGGCAGAAATGCTCTGGCTTTTCTTACCTGCTTATAAATGTGTTGCCAGGATGTGGACTTCTTAGTAGCAACAGTCTTGAGAGTTTGGGAAGCCTGTACAGAGAAAATACTTAACCGTACTGTAGAAAGTAAGAAACCTTGTGAAATATGGCTTGGGTATCTGATGGAATCGTTGGGAATGAATGTACTGGGATGTGATCCTGTCATGTCATCACTGGCCTAGTGTCCTCTTGTGTGGAGGCTGAAATGATAGCTGGTGTCTTAAACTATACATGTGCTTACCACAATTCCTTGTCAGTTATACTGACCTAGATAATTCTGCTTGCTTTATTTGGTGTCCCTCAAAACTGCCTATTGCTGATTTTTGGGATGTAATCTTTTAAAGGTAACAAAGCTCTTCCTTCTTGTCAATAAATTGGACAGAACATATAAACCTCTATAGTTAGAACATCTTCCTAATCTTAGCTTCTGTTGTCTTAAACAATCAGTGTAAAATTTGCCTCCATTGCCTGTATATGACTTCATTCTGTCTGAAAGCTTTTGTTCCTGAGCACTCTGCCTTGATTTGGGTTCAGGTGAGAAGCATCTAGCTTCAAAAGAGTTAGAATGCTTCAAGTATAACTTCTTGGTTCTGCACATATGGGGTTCCTCCCCTGCACCCTGACCACATATTCAGAGAAGACAAAATAAAGACAGAAACCTGCAGGCACTTAGTATAGCAGTTATAGAAAATACAGCTTCATCATGTGTATGGATATTGTATTCCTCTTTTATATCCTTGAGACAACGGTCAGTGAAGCATAAAAATATTTCCCTCTTCTGTCTTCCTCCTTTACAGCATTTAAACTTGATTATGCTGTTTGGACAATGTATTTAATTTTTAAGATGCTGAGTGGTTAACTAATTAAAAAATATTCTGAAGGATATGTCTGATACTTTCTTCTTAAAATTAGATGTTAACATGGAATTATTTGACTTTGGTACTGAACCCATACATCTGTTCACCTTATTGGGATATTTTACAAGGACAGTAGCAGGTGCAGGCAATTGCCCACTTCAGCAGTGCTTTGACATACTTGATCTGTTTCTCCTTCCCACAGGAAAAGCTTTGCCAGCAGAAGTACAATGTCTCCTGCATAATGATCATGCCCCAATACCAAAGGCAAGGATTTGGAAGGTTTCTCATTGATTTCAGTAAGTGAAGTGTTTTATTTACACTTGTGATCCAAGGAGCTGACGGCTGTTATATGAAAGTGTAACATATGAAACTTTATTTAACTCACTTCGTTGTTTTTATCAGTAGATAATGGGATTTCTGTTTATATTTACATAGGATAGAAAAGCTCCCTGAAGTGAAAAACTTAGTGCTGCTCTGTTATTGTACTCGAGGAAATTGAGAATGGATCTCTCGGCAGTAATATTAGCTCACAAAGCTATTACCCTGAATGAATTGTCTAAATTACTTTCCATTTTGCTTTGCTCATTAGTATAAGAAGAGGCAATTATTTGTGATTATAGCTAAGAAGGTGTTAGTCCAAGACATTCTCTCCATTCTAATATTTCTAGCTTGTATCTTCTTTTAGCTAAAAAAAAAGCTTTTGTGTTCATCACTTTTTTGTGAAAATTGTTACCAAAATGGGTGTAGGTGTTCATGGCTGTACATGTACTTGCTGCTTTATTTTGCTGAGCTGTCTTACCTGTTAAAAAGCTTCAGGCACACTTGTTTAAATATAGATTTGTTACTCCCCAAATCTTTAAGGTGCAGTGGAACTCCAAACAAAATTATCTAAGGAAACTTCTCTGCTGAGTGTCCTCATTACTACTGAATCCAGCTTTTTACTGTAATTTGGAGGGAGGATGATAAAGAGTTTAGTGTATATTGTATGTGGTTGCTTTTCACTATTACGTTTTATAAAGCACTGTAGAATTACATGACAGTAGAGATAGTTCAGATAATAGGATTCCTGCCCTGAAGGTGTATGCAAGAACATTAAAATGCAAATAATAATACATTGCAGTATAACAGCAGGACAAAGACAATAATTTGTAACTGTAGAGTTTTCAAGTTCTGTGTCTTGCAGTGTTGTACCCAGCATGACTGTGCTAGAGTGCATAAAGATACTTAGTGTGTCCCATCATTGTATGGCTTTATAAACAGCCTTCACTGTACCCCTGTGAGTTAGGTACGGATGGTTCTGGACCACTTAATCCACCATTGAAATGTAGCTGTCACTGGAGTGGAACACAGCAGCTGTTCCATTGTGCGCCTTCTGCGACCTTTTAGCAAGGGCTGTGAGAAGTACCACATATTTCTGGATCTGTGGAGAGAACTTTAAGCTTACTTAGGTAGAAATTGGCCCTGTTTGAAGATTAGAATCCTTTTTTTTGCAAAAGGAGATGGGGAACTCTTAGTGGGCACTGGTAAGTGCTTCCAGGCTTTTGCTTGCTTTATTACTCTGTGGTGTCTCTCTCAAAAAAAAAAAAAACCCAAAAAAATAAGCACTCTCAACAACTGTTATTCACAGTCCGTCCTTCTGGGCCTTTCCACACTNAGCACTCTCAACAACTGTTATTCTGGTTGAGTTTGCAGTAGGTGTAAATACAAAACTGATGGCACAGCCGTAGAGCACCTTTGGCTTGTGCTGTGGCTGACAGACTGCTCACTTCATGAGCACACAGTCCGTCCTTCTGGGCCTTTCCACACTGCTTGCCCTCTGTCTTCTGGACTGAGGTTCCCTTAACTAACTGGGAATCAGGCTGTTTCATTTGCCAACAGAACGAAGAACTAAGAGATGACTGAGGAAGTCTGGCCCTGTTCTGTGAGTAAGGTGCAAACTGCCTGAAAGGTTGTGAAGGAACTGCTTGTGGCTGTTGTTCCCTAGATGCAGAAAGGAAGGAAAAACTTTCAAGGCTAGTTTTCCTCTGTTGGATTTATATATTTTTGCAGGAGGGAGGCTGAATGCCATGAAATGGGGCACAGTTTCATTTGAATTAGTGACCCCAAAACCTGTCTTTGTACAGGAAACACCTTCAAAATCAATTATTTTCTCTTTTTCTTGGAATTTTATGTGTTTCTGCCTTCTGTAGTGACTAACTACCATCTTCTTCGTGCTTTACTCTTTCTGTTCACTTGTGGTCTCCCGAGTATAAATTGCTTTTGAACTGGTCTGAGAAGATATGATATAAAAAACCTCGGTTATTATTCTAAACTTGAACAGACCAAGTTTATCATAGTTTAAAGCATTCTTTGCCAGTGACATTATCTAGACTGTCATGTTCTCATAAAGTCATAGCAAGATAAATTTTATGCTCTGAATGTTAAGTCTTCATTTGTTATGTGAGTAATGCTTGTAAACTGCTCTCTTTTGAAATCTGTGAAGCAGTCACTGGTACTTGTCTTTTTTTATAACAGTAACCAGAACAGCTTTTAGACTATAATAATAAAAATGTAACTGAGCAAGTAATTTTCAGAAAATCATAGTTGCAAACCACAAAAGGGAAGGTTTGAAGAACTGTTTGCAAGCAGTTGACTGCTCACATTATTTTGTATATATCTAGACACTTGATAGGCTGGAAAGAACGCAGCCTTTAAGCCACTATGCGACTTCTGCTTTGTCAGCAGTCTGCTGGAAATGTAGTTTGTGGTAAAAATTTGCTTCTTTTTTGGTAAGTGAAATGCATTTGTTTGTTCAGATTGTGATGCATTCTTTTGTCTTGAACTAATTTAATCTTCACAGATGAGTCTTATATGATCATACTGTGACTTGCAAGGGAAGATAAATTCTTTCATTTTGCTAAAAGAAAAATAGGTGTTTGTCTTCTGAACATTGATTTTTCGGTTTTTTTGAACTTAACATTTTCCTAACTACATTTAAACTTACCTATGTTTCATATCACAACTGGTAATAACATTATTTCTTACTCTGTAGACACCAATGTAAAGGTCTTTCTGTCTGTTTCCTCAGCAATCTGTAATCTCACCTATGGGAAAAAGATTTTTTAAAAGAGGAAATTAACTCTTCTGAGAAGCAGGTGTGCTGTAAAATGGCTGAGTTTGCCTGTCTGATTGTCTTCAGCAACAATTTTATTTGTAGTTTTCTGTGTGTCATTCATCATTAAAATAGAAATGTTGTTAAGACCAAAAATATGTGCTCTGTATCTGTGTTCTTAAAGACTGGTAAGACTTTTTTTTTTGTTAATTGTAGGGAAGTTAGAGACTTTGAATGTCATAGAAAATTGTTGGGCTATATAGAAATCAAAAAAAGTTTAGTTATAAATATTAATTAAATGGTTAAACTGATTTGTAAAATTGAAGACTTGATACTACATCATTTTGCTTAATTCACTAAGACAATCAGTTTAAACTGTTTTATTTCCTGAAGCATGTCATACTGAAGACAAAATGGTTTACATGAAGCCCACCCTTTGTTTACACTAAGTATGCTTTATTAAATACTATTTTATTACAGTTAGTTGATTTTTCACATAGGGATAAGGAACCTAATTTTTACTTGGAGTGTAGCTAACGTACAAAGCATTTCCTGAAAATGAATAAGGGTCTTAATTTGCTTGTTATATTTATACCTTCCTGCCTTTTACAGGACTGAAAGTTCGTGCCAAACTTCTTGGGTTTGGGCTGTTTGTTTTGTTTTCATTTCCTTGTTGTTCTTGTATTCTGTGGGATTTACTGGATTGTGATTACAGGGTTGTACCTGAGGGAGAATAACTGACTTCTGCATCCATCTTTTGTATTTACTGTAAATAAAGTTTCTGGGCAAGTAGACTGCAGCTGAAGTTGATCCAGAAATAAACCAGAAAGCAGGCTTTGTTGTGTAAGAGCCTGTTCTGGGTTTGTTTCATTTTCAGTCCTTTTGCGGTGATGCACAGCATCATTTCTGTCACAAGGATTACATGTACTTGCATTTGGGTGAGCCTTTGTATGTCCTCTGTCAGTTCAGCCTGTAGTGCTGCTGTGGTGTTGACAGTGCAAGCACTGAAACTGCAGCGTTGTAGCTTTTCTCTGTGCAGACCCATTTGTTTTATAAACTTTAGCAGCTTCTTAGCAAGACATTTTTCTTTGCTTTCTTGATCTGAGCTCTTGCAAAGCCTGGAATATTCATATGCTTTCTATTTCTCCTCATTAGATTGCAGTGCCAGAAAATATGAATATTTCTTTATTTGGCTTATCTAACACAGAGTTCAGTATTACTAGAATGAAATACAGCAGTATTTCATATTTGTTTTCTGTTAAGTTTCAAGTCATCTTTTGATTCATACGTCTTCACAAAGCTCATCTTGTCACAGTCCCATATTTCTGCGTACTGGATTGCAAACTCCATGCTGGAGGCCTAGCCAGCAGTTGGAAGAAAAGAAATGCATGTGACTGTTAGGATAAACCTTTCCAACTGTGCTGGCTAGGATGTTGACAGTTCATTTGCATTGCAGTAATAACTGGGCTTAATGCTGAGGAACAAAGTCCTTGATAGCCTTTTGTTATTTATCTTGAGGGTGTTTCTGATCCAACTGATTGTAGCAGTTTCTTCTTCCTCTTCAAAATTCCTTGTTTTTATTTGGTTTATCTGTTCTTTGTGAAATTATTATTCTAGCTCAAGAGATGGAACATGTTTTAAGGATGCTGGGATTCTGTTTGGGCTAAATATATTCTTTGTTTTGTGGGGTGTGGGGTTTTTTTGGTTTTTGTTTGTTTGTTTTTTGTTTTGTTTTTGTTTTTTGGGGTTTTTGGGTTTTTTGGTTCATTTGTCTGAATGTGTGGGAAAGTCAGTGCTGATTTTTTTAACTTTCCTATCATTTAGTGCATGCAACTTGAAAAAGCTGCATTTTTTTGCCCGTATCTTGTCTTAACCCCTGATTCTCCTATAGGATGTGTAGCTCAGGTTTTCTGTGAGAAAACCATGATAGGAAAGGCAATTCAAGTCTGGCAGTGGAAGAAACAAATTTATATTAACTGAGGAGTTTTATTCTGGTGTAGGAAAATGGGCTGTGTTAAATGTCCTTGTTGCTCATTTCCCCAAGTCTGTTCTCTTTCTTGGTCAAGTGTTGGTTTTTGTTTCTTGTTCCATTCAAACACGTGAGTAAATCTTCAAGTCCTGATTTGCATAAGCAGCAGGGTAACAGCAGTAGCAGCACTTGTGCAACAGCTGAGTTATAGCACCAGGGAAGGCAAGTTTCCAAAGGATGAGAGGAACAAAAAAAACTTGCCCTTCAAGTAAGGGAAAACTGTTAATAAAATCTTATTTCTTTCCTCCTAAATGCTTTTCATGAGTACCAGCCATTGATAGAGGAAGTCAGTACCATTACTGATACTTTTTAAATTGGTAACCCAGAGAGAAAGAGATCCACACTTTTGCTCAGTTACTGGCAACATTCATTAGCCTACAGTGCTTCTCAGTAGTGTTTATTTGCTGTTTACAGCTTTGAAGAACTTGACTGAAGATCTGGAACTAAAGCCTGTTTCTTTGCTCTCAGTTCTAATCGCAAATGCCTACAATCACATGTTCACATATAACCATTTAGGGGCTTTTGGGCATGAAAGCTGAATCAGTGAAATATTCTGGGCTGAAAGTGTGTGGGGAGTAAGTACAGATGTCCTCAAAAGTGTTTGTTATACATGATCCTGTATGCACTTTCCTTGAGAAGTGAGGGATGGTGATGGGGTACTGAATAGGCAAAGAAAGGATGCATAGCTTTGTAAAGTGCATTCTTGAATTCCTTCCAGTTTGCACTTGTTGGAGAAGATCTGCATCTCTCTATGGAAATATGCAAGATGTTCACTGCTTAGTGCCCAGGCATGCAGAAGTGGTAAGCATTGTGTATTGAGTCCAGAGAACTGCTTTAGGCAGAGACATTTTTTGTCCCACAAACATCTAGAGGTAGCAAAAACCTGGAGTGATGAGAATGGGGACAGTGTGTTTATTTCTTACAGCCAGCAGTTTTGAGATACTTTTGAAACAAGCTGAAAAAACTCCGTTGCATGAAACATAGGTGAGTCTTCAGGCACAGTTTAAGGAAAATGAAAAGGATGAGATTTTCTTCTGGTGCTTAGTGCAATTTTGTTCTTCCAATAAGTTTGTTAAAGAGCCGGTGTAGCCTGTAAAATCAATGTTTCTGTCAAAGGAAGGAGGTTTGGTTTCTGCTAAGCTTGAAGAAGAGCATACAGCTCAAAAATAAAGCTTTTATTTTTTAATATGCTCCATTCCAACAGCATTTACTCTTATAGGATCAGCTAGTTCTTTCCAACTTCCTTGTGGCTCCTGTACTTGAAAAGCTCTGTCTTCTGATATAGACAAAAGGTTATTTTTGATTGAAAGTAACAATTCCTTTCAGACCATTTTGAGCTTAGTTTTCTCACCCGTGTGCATTACTATGTCTTTGGTTTTTGTGGTATCTTCAGAAGGAGTCAGGGTTGAGCTTTCCATGGCTAGTTGAAGTTTGGACCGTGATCTCTTCTTGTTTCATCTTCCAAAGTGGCTTTGTGGTGCTTTAGTGTATCAAGAAGGTTTGAAAATGTTGCTGTGCCAAAAGATCTATTTTTATAAATTGCTTATCTGTGGTTCTCACTACAGTGTTCCCAGGCTTTCTGCTTTAACAGCAAATTAAGCTACTCCTTTGTGGAAACCTGAAAAGCAGTGATTTTTTTGTGAAGCACCATGTTTGTGCAGCCATCCAAAAAAATCTAATTGAGCAAAACTTAAAACTAGTATTGGACTAACATGTGGCCTCTCATTTATGGCAACATATTGCTAGCATTTGGGAAAACGTCAACCCTTTTGGAAGATGAATGACTTTTTAAATACAATAAATGTGTTGGAAATAAGTGGTGGAATAGAGTAAAAATGCTGCCAGAGGTTTTTACAGGGCCTCTGAAAAAGTAGTGTATCAGTAAAGGAAGAGCCTTGGAAAAGGCGACAGACTTTCTTGATTGGAGTATTTTCATTTTTTGGTAGGAAGCTGAAATGAGGAAAATGAGTAAAAGCCATTACAGTACAGAAACGGTGCTGTTTGTTCTTTAAAGTATTCATGAAAATGATAAAAATGGCAAACTATTAACAGAAAAGAGCTGTGAGGGCAAAAGAGGGCAGAAGTAATGAAAATATGTATTTTTCTTCATTATGATGAATTCAGACAGTTTATTTGCTTTGTGTAGCCTTACTTGGTGGTGATTACCTCTGTTAAAGTAACATGATAAAGAGGGGGTGACTGATTTAACAGATGGACAGATTGACAGACGGAAACAAGACATAGATCTTGAACTGGGAAAACTTGTGTTCTTTTAGTAATTCATGAATTGACTTCTGGAAAACAAAACTAATTGCAAAAAATGTAGAAGTGGGTGATGTAATGAAATACAGGTATTAGGAGAGATCAGAGGAAGTGTGTTCATGTGTGGCATCAAAGTTCTGGTACACTTGTGGAACTGCTGGGAGCCTCTGTCTGATACCTGCCTGCGGTTTAGAGCTAGGCCTGAGCTGCAGGAGGCTGCAAGTGGTTGGGTCTACTTGTGTGGTATGTGTTTATATAACATTGATAGTCTTAATCTCTTTATGAGAAATAATGTGTTGGCCAGAAAGTATTTTGGAACACCTCCTTTAAGTAAATCATAAGAAATTTTTTTAATGTCTAAGTACTTTAATCAAAAACTAATATGAAGTAGAAATAGCATTTGAAAAATTAGGGTGTCTGTGGAATGATGAACTCTTTCTGTAAACACCTCTTGCACTGTTCATTTCCAAAATCTGGTGTTAAGGTGTTTTATAGTTTGCTCTAAGAATTATTGAAATGTAACGGAGATACAATGTAGGAATAAATACACTTTTTTAAAAAGAGTTGTTTACAGTCATGCTTTGCTTGTGGTCTGTAAACAGAATTGAGGAGGGGATCAAGTAGGACCATGAGGTTTCTTTAAAGACAAAATTTATTTTAACTAAGAGTATTTCAGCATTTCCTTTCTCACATTACAATCCTGAAAGTACTGTTTTGTTACTGCTGGGGGGTGTGGCAAACAGTGGAAGGTGAAAATGTGAGACCAAGAGTGCAGAGGAACAGTTTGTTTTTTGTAGTAGGCTTTATTGGAAAGATGTGTTCTCAAAGTAAACTTATGAAGATTTAAGGATCTGTGTAAAACAGGCCTGTTTTGTTTATTAAATGTGGTGGCCCATGTTCAATCATTCTGTGTTGTGGGGTGTTTTACTGTTGACTGACTTGTGTACCCCAGTACAGAACGCTGTCAGACTCCTCATTTTTTGTGTTGGTGTGTTACAGGTGCACTGTGTCCAAATGAAAGGTTGATCTACCTGCCTTTTTTTTTTTTTTTTTTCCCTTTAGGAATGAATTTAAAGTGTCTGCAGTGACTGTGAATTTGTGAGGGAGCCTGACTGCTGCTGCTTATTTTCTGCTCTTTTCTTGATGATTGATTATGTTGCTGACCCCAAGGCTTGAGTCTGGCCTTTCCTAAATAACTAATAAGGAGCATTCTGTCAAGCTGAGATTTAGATGAGGGGGGAATGAAGATGGATTTTGAATCAAGCTTAGTTGACTTAAGATTATTCCAAGAAAATCAGCCTCTTGGGATTTCTTGCCATCACTTTTATATAGCTTTAAGACACTGTACATTTATCAGAATTGCAAAAGAAAGCAGGCATGTCACTTCTGATACAGAAGCTGACTGTTTTAACTGAAGAGCATCCTTATTCCAGATAGCATTGAAAACAGTGAAAAGGCAAGGCTAAACATGGTAAGAATGATATCTAGTATTTGTTGGACAAGGCTGTATTCATAGGGCATTAGTGAACGTGGAAAGCCATCTGCTGAAGACTGGTGGCTGAAAACAGATTTTAATTAGGTCATGCATCTTTGATGATTAAAATTTTTACAGGGGGTAAGGTACCCTGGGAAAACAGAAATTTTCTGAGAAGGTAGGGGGCAGGTTAGGAAAGCCAAAGCCCTGATAAAGTTAAATCTGACTGGGGACATTAAGGGCAGCAAGAAAATCTATAGATACTTTGATGATAAGAAGAAGAATAGGAAAAATATGAGCTGTGTCTGGAAGGAAATGGGAGACCTGGTTACCTGGGATGTGAAGAAGGCTGAGGTAATCCATGACTTTCTTGCTTCGGTCTTCAGCAGCAAGTGCTCCAACCCCATGGCCCAAGCTGCAGAAGGCAAAGGCCTGTCATGCTGTTGTTAGGGCACAGAGAGAATCTTGTGGCCTTCTTAATGGATGTCTTGTTTCCAGTGCCAACATTTTTATCAGTCCGTTCTACCTTCTTTTAAAGAAATTTTATTTTTCCCATATTTACTGCTGTTTTGAGTCACAGTAGGTATTTAGCAGATTACTGTGTCTTGGGCTTAGCTTTTTGAAGTGTGCTGTAATAGGTACATTTGTGTTCAATGCTTGGTAGGTAATGTGTCCTTTATTATGCAGTTTCTGTATATGTTGACTAACCAGGTATTACCATCAAATTTAATACTAACTTCTTGACCTGTTGTGGGATTTTTTCCCCTAAATCTTACTTGGTTAATTCCCTTGTTATACAGCATGCTTTAGTGGAGCAAATGAACAGCAATGATGTTTTGCTGCTCCCATCAGACAAATGCAGCTTGCATCTTTTTTTGTATCTTATGGAGTATGTGTGTCATGACCACTGACCTGAGCAAACACAGTACTTGCAGTCATTTCCTAGATGTGCCTTTTGACTTCTCAGTATTCACCTCTCCATTTCGCTTTTGTTCGTGTTGTTTAGTACTACTAGGCTGGCTATCCTTTGTAGGTATGAATAAAATAATGATAGGAAAAGCTCTTGGGCTCTGGAACTTTATCTACTCTAAAACTGTTAAAACCATCCCTGATACAGTTTTGGTCCAGGGCATCTGCCACTTTTCAAGTGTGATAACAATCTTCCTGAGCCATGAGTCTGGGAGAATTATGTTAACAGCCAGGTTAACACTCCAGCTGAGAGTCAGAACTTAATGCTATGGACGCCATCTGTCTGTGCTGGTTGGCCTCAGTGCCATGTGAAGATTCTGAGCATATTCAGTATACGTGTTACATTAGGCACAGCCTCCTAGGGCCACCTTCCTGTCTTGTCAGTTGGACCTTGTAGAGGTACATAGCACCTGGAAGAAGGCAAGCAGGTAGTATTGTCTAAGCACATGAGATATATTTTCAACCCAATGTTCATGTGGTGTCAGCATTAAATACCGGAAGGTAAAGACAGTTCCTAAAGGGAATTCATTCAGCAGTTACAGCTGTATAAACAATTTACTGCTCAGTGTCATTTATTGAATAGTTTGTAAAGTGTAAATTTAAATAACTTGAGATATTGCTTATAAAATCAAGAACAATACAGTCTTGTTAATGATCTTTTAAACCACTTAACCTACTGACAAATTTATCCATCCAATTGGTATTGAAGACTAATGCCCTCTGCACATACAAGTCTTGCTTTTAAGGGTACTTCAGTTCTCTTTCTCTTGCTTAAGCTTTCACTCTGCTTACAAGTAGTGCACTTCATACACAGA
Source organism: Pardalotus punctatus (assembly GCA_013400915.1). Classification (NCBI taxonomy): domain Eukaryota; kingdom Metazoa; phylum Chordata; class Aves; order Passeriformes; family Pardalotidae; genus Pardalotus; species Pardalotus punctatus. Next base: position 450,682 of record VZTX01007314.1, on the reverse strand, counting down.
ACCTCCACTCAAGGGGTTTACTGGCAACTGGCACAGGTAAAATAAGTGTTAGCAAATTAATTCACTCAAAGGGTGCCTTTTAAGTCCGACTGTAATGCAGTCATCTTTACCTTTCCTTTCCTTTCCTTCATGAAGGGCATTTGTTTAGCCCTAACCTCTTCTGTGAAGCTTTCTATAAAGGAACTAAAGATTTTGGGCCTCCCGTGTTGGGTTTACTTGAGGATGTGGAGAGGAATGAGAGCTGGCATTATTTCTAGTAACAATAATGAGAGAATCTTTGGCTTGCTCTGTTCATCACGAAGAAAGCTTTTCTTTACTCTGACAAAGAAAAGAGAATGTAGCAGGTTGTTCACTGATCTGAGCATCTCAAGTTACAGCTAGTCTTTTTTTTTTTTTTAATAGTGTTTGTGTGGATCTTGGGATTGGGGTCCTTTGAAGCTGTTTGAAAAGTGCTTTCAAAGAGGGTACTAACACCTCTTTAAGGTCCTCTATCTTTGACCTTCCTCCCATTGACATCGATAAGAACAGTTCAGAAGCACACAGAATAGTTATGGAGAAAATGGTAACATGAATTGCAGTTTTAGGAATTGTAAGTCTTAATAAGCTCATACTTTCACCGTACCTATTTCTGCCTTCCACACATAGTCATACCTCTGAACTTGCCATGTTGAGCTGATCTACCTGTATTGAGCTGTCCTGTCTGAATACTCATCTGTTTTGGTATTTCTGACTCCCCTTTTGAACCTGTGTCTTCACTACTTGTTCATATAATATCAAAACAAAGGATGTTGTATGACAAAAAACGTCTCTTAGGATAGCTTGAAGTGCTGGTTTGAGGTAAATCTTCACTTGAGATACTGGTGTATTATTAAAACAGTTGCTAGTACTTTCTGTTCTTTCAGATCTTTGGCTTGATATAGAACATTGCATGAAAACTTACAAGTTCTTCCTTTCCATATTAAGGGATTTATTTTACTTGGTTTTGTTTCAAACAAAACAAACTTTAATGGAAAAGTGCTTGATTCCATCTGCCCGAGTCTGGTAATTAATTTTTGGGGGATGGCCTTTAAAGAGACAGAGAAGAACTTGGAACCTACACGGCTAACAGCTCACTGGTTGCTTCTTTTGTTCTGGGTAGATTCTTATGAATATGTTTTCTTCTGACACAAATATTAATAAAATATAAATTGGAGTTGAATAGTGCTGATTATATAAGGGCTATATTTTGAGCACAAGCTATTGCATAGGACTTTCTGCAAAGGTCTGATTTGGGAGTAGGGGTCTCTGAGAAGTAGATTTTTAAGCTGTTTCCAGCTTCCAGCAGTAGTTGAATTTTGCTGTGCCTCTCCTGTCTGCTCGTGGTTTTCAGCTCTGTATTGGCATCATTCAAATGTGTCCCTGGAAGCATTTCATAAGTAACTTGATTGTTTTCTGTAGAAGAGTTACTTCAGTGGTGTTGAGTTACCTTTGCTATGAGTGGAATTGTATGTAAATTTTGGTATGTGTGCATACATAAATATGAACCTGAGACTGATGGGTTTAAGTTACACAGTGCATGGCAAAAAGCTCTTATCCTTATAAATCAGACTGAAGTCCAGAATGTTAGTCTTAGTAACGTGGCATTATTTTCTCATTTTGCAGATTTAGGGTGGATGGTAGTTCGCAATAGACTTCTGCTGTGCAGACTACATTCAGTCTAAAATGGTGGAAGGATCAGTAGACTAAAATCTGTACTTGTAATCTGAACAATCCTGCTCCTGTTTGGCTCCATTTGCATGACATCAGTACAGTGTTCCTACCCCTTTGCTGGCCTCCAGCAACTCTTGCAAGAGGTGATGTTTTTGGTCTAACTTCAGTGGCTAATATGCTAGATCAATGGACTTGATTGCTGACTGCTTAACAGCATGATGATATTAATAACCGATATGATCCAAATTCTTAATTACAGGTATTGTTGCTCTGATTTGTTTAGAGGGCATATTCATGCTAGATATAATGCTATCTGATAGAAAAACAGTGTTTAAAATGGACAGAAATGCATCTAGAATATTAATATAAAAGTTCAGACATCTTGAACCCTTCCCAACCTTTGTCTGGATAAAAGTTCATACAAGTGCTCTCCAAGATGAATCTTTCATAACAGGAGTATATGCTGGCTTCTTGGTGAAGTTTCTTATAATTGTCCATCTTAACACTTCATGGAGAGACCCATACTTGTTTTAAGTGTTTTTTCATTTTTTTGTAACAATAGAAAAGCATGCAAATGCAGTGACCTTTGCTATAAACTCAGTACACTGTAAAATACAATAGAATATTGGTATTATTTTATTGCAATATTTAGACTAAATAGAAGAAAATGGAACAAGATACTGAGTTTTAGAGCTGTATTATAGTGGTTAAGGAGAAATACAACAGATTTGTTTCCTAATTCCTTTTAAGCATTGTGGAGCATAGCATTGAGGGAGGGAGCCTACTGATGGATCCTGAGTTCAGAAGGTGATTGAACTGTGTAACAAACAGGTGGATAGCACAATGACAAACACATGCAAACCTTACAATTAATGAAGCAGCTGGCCCAGAATCAGTTGTCCTGAGGGTCAGATAGCTGTTAGGAGCTGACACAAGTAAGAGGGTGATGTGCCACAGAACATGGGTTGGAATGACCACACTGGCATGTCAGAAATTAATTTGGACAGCTCTTCTAGTGGAATAAATAGCCATCCTGGTTTTAGGCTTATTGGAGAATGGGATTTTTAAGAGGTAATTTGATTGGAGTGGGCAGGGGAAGGGAGCCCTCTTGTGTTGCATTTGAGATCCCATTATTCCAATTTCTCATGACCTGTAGACAAAAAGGAGGAATTAGAAGACTGTGCTTTGTCCTCGAGCTATAACCTTGCTGGGGTTACAGAGGTGCAGTGGGTCGCTCAGAAGACTGGACTGCTGCAATAGATGTATCACAGTCTCCTCAGGGACAGGCAGGGAAGCCAAGGAGAGCAGGTTGTGCTCTACACAAAGGAATTACTTGGTAATTACATGGTTCTGTGCTATGGAATGGGTCACAGGCCTGTCAAGCCTGTGTGCTTCAGAATCAGAGGGTAGGGCAGCACCATTAATACTGTGGTGGGTATTTGTTATACACAGCCTGATCAAGAAAAGGGAAGGGGATGAGCCTTCCAAACAGCTGGGTGATATCTGCTCGTGTAAGGCCTGTTTTCCCAAGGACTGTTTGAAACTGTTCTGCAAGGACAGCAGGATACTTGGGACAGTATTTAGACACAGATTTTGGAAGGACCTGCTAGGGCAAATACTTTGCATTTGGCAGCCCAGGCTGTAGTGGCTGGGAGACAGTAGTATTTCAGACGCTGAGAGAAATTAGGAGGGTAACTATCAGACTAAGGTCCAGAATTTTGTCTTGCTTAAAGAACTGCTAAGTGGTGTCCTCCAAGAGGTTTTCTGTGAAGAGCAAAGGAGCAGAGGACATGGTGATCTCTGGAGACAGTTTCCTTAGACTGCAATAGTTCATGACAATAGCAGGCATGACAGTAAACCTGCTAGTCTGCAGGAAGAGTTCCTGACTTTAGCAAAACCAAAATCTACAAAAGGCACTGGTATTGCTTACATGTGCAGCAGTGTTAAGCCAAAGCTTGGTTGGAGTTGAAACTGAGGGAGGTGGAGAGTAACAAAATGTGGAGAGCTCTTAGAAGTATGAGGACAGCCAGAGGAAGAGTAAGCAAAACATGGCCCTGCTGATGAATGGAATAAACATGGTGTGACAACGTAGGGGTGTGGTGTGGATCTCGGAAAGGATCTGAGGTACTCTGTACTTTCTTTGCCTTGACTTTTCTTGACAGGACCTGTTCTCAGGTGTGACAGAATTTAAGCAGCAGAGTGAGATGCCATCTTTGCTAGAGAAAGATCAAGTTACAGAGTACTTAAGTAGTACTTAAGAGATTCACCCAAGGGAACTGGCTGACTTGACTCCAACACCTCTCCCCATTGTCTTTGAGAAATTAGGGCAATTGAGGAACATCCTCAATAACTGAAGGATGGCAAATGTTACATGCATCAAGGAAGATGAATGAGTGAAATAAACTTTGTATCATAATGGTATCACAAAGGTTATAGAGCATGTGACTTGGTATAAGTCGCATAACATGGGTCTGTATAAATTCTGTGTACAGGTATTTCCATATGTGCTGTGTTCTGAAACTTGGTTGTTAGCATTACATTACCTCATGACATGAGAACTTTGGAAGTAAACTTCAGGAAATTTGGAAGTAAGGTGCTGTTAGCAGGCTGTCATGTAAGTGCTGTCCTGCATAGGTGCATTTTGAACTGGACTTGATAATGTGGTGCTTAACACTGGCAGCTTTCCTCAAGCCTATTTATAGGATCAGTGGTGCGTTCCTATTGTTAGTGTAGCTGAACAGGTCCAGAAAGATGAAACGGAATTTGGTTATGCACTGACCACAATTCTGTGTAGCTGTTCAAATCAGTTTGATTGTGGTGGCCTTAGTGCATGGCTAGAGAGCAAGCATGTCCCTCCGAATGGCACATTGTGTCCTTGCTGTCTGTACTGGCCGTGATGGAGTGAAGGCATTTACAGCTCACCGCCGAATAGCAGCACACACAGGTGACATGTCTCGTAGGCAAAGGGAAGCTGCTGACACTTCACCTTATTATGACTTGCTGTATGTTGTAGCAGCTCAAAAGCTGTCACTTGTTCTAAGCTATGCCATTCCTGTTTGTGAGTTGAAACCTGATTTTTAAATGGCCTCTCTATGCCAGCTAGGCTTGAGCAAGTTTGGAACCATTTAAGATTGATTTTTTGTTTTGCTGTGAGGCAAATTACAGTGGCAAAAGAGACTTCATGTTGGAAGTCAGGTTAATAGATTTGAATTTGCTTCTTCATATGGTTTATTCCTCATCCTGATTCTCAGTCATTGTGTATTACAAGCATACCATCTGATTTTCTGTGTTTAAAAATTATTGGAAGATTATTCAGATATGCTGATATAGTCTATTGTGTGGTTATTTTAATACAGAAGCAAAAAATTAATGGTTTTGCAATGATACTTCCCTTAAATGTTCATCTTTTGTACTTTAAGAGGTGGAGAGTCAATTTCTTTCATGTAAATGAAGTAAAGATTCCCAATACAGAAAAAGAGAAATTTTTCTCTTTGAAGCAAGGTGTCATGATGCTCAAGTAATTTTACTAGGACACATGGAAGGTGACAGCAAAAAGGAAATCTTTATTATGTTCAGCAAGGTTTCATCAAGACAGCTTCTTCTCATGCTTTTTACACTGAGTCTTCTCTTGTTCAAAGGCTTAGTAGTAGGCTAATAGCCACTGGCAGGGTTATTCCTGAAAGAGTCAGGAGTTACTCTGGTCCAGGGATCTTTGCTATATTGCCTTTTATGTGTGGTTCTTTTCTCTGTAAGAGTTGCTCCTATTGAAAAGTTATGTGTGTTAAGTTTATTAATAATTCTGTGAATGTGGAGGTGTGAAACAAGATGTAAACATTTCTCTGTCACGGGTTTTTGCAATGAAGCAAAGCTCTCCCTTTCTTGCATTAAACTACCATCGGTGTTGTTCTGTTTTTGAAAGAAAGACTATTTGGTTGCAGCTTTACTTTGAGGTAAAAGCCAATCTAACCTGTAGATATTTTAAGAAAAGTGAAGATACAAGTTTGATTTACAAAATTTGAGTGGAAAATTCTATTCTTTAGAACAACTAGGCTAATCCAAGATAAGGACTGAAATACTCAGGTAGGACACATCATAGTTTAAAGATATTGGTCGTTTCGCTGTTTCTTTTGTCAAGTGAGTTCTGTCTCAATTACAAGAATATAACAGACTTTCTTTGCTAGTGTTTGTAACTTTCTTATTCAGAGAGATTTATGTTGTTGATTTCCTAGAAAGTGATATTGAACATGACTTCTTAAATAAGATCAGAACTATGTGTGTCTCCAGTGCGTGATGTGATTGATGTATAAGACACATAAAACTGTTTCTTTGATCACAGTCTCTCAGATAAAATACTTTCCAAATTCTCAGTGTAAACTGTTATTTCCAGATTTTTATAGCAGACAAAAAAAATCTGTCCTAGCTAAACAGTAGGACCCTTGGGGTCCGCTTTGAAGACTGTTTTGGTTTTTAGCCTCCATAAGTGAAAAGCAAATATGTGGATTTGTTGCAAGTAGCATAGGAGAAAGGAACTGCAATTTCTAAGTATTTGTCCAGGCACAGAAGGGGATTCAGTACTCTGTTTTCCATTCGGGTACATTTTTGCTGCTTCTGTTTCTGCTGAAGACAATGCACTGATGTTTCAGAACAATAGTTGAACATCATACATGATGTCCTCAAAAGAATGAAGTGCCTCTCTTTGTGGCACTGTTCTCACAGAACCTGCCTGTCTCTAAGCAGTGGAGTTCAAGGAGGGGAGGAATTGTGTTAGATCAGCACAGTGTCTGTGGCATATGACACTGTTGTTTGTGGTGAGGTTGCTGTGTCAGATACTTCCTTCAGGGAGCGTACGGATAACAGAACACAGGAAATTATTCTAGAGTTTCAGCTAGTGGTATCTTCTGGAGAATATTTTATTGAAGCTGCTTCAGGATGCTCTGGATGGATTATATTCTGGCAATGTGGACTTGTCAGTATGATGTACAACTGTATTGCACTTTGGAGAAGGCAAGAAATGTGATACTTTCATAAAAGGATGAGTGATACACTTACTTACAAGGCAACTATAGCCCTCCATTTCACCTTCTTAGAAGCTACTCAGCTACAATTATTTATTTTCCAAAGTTTGGATGCTAACTGACTGATTATTGCTTGCTCTTAAGCTAAACAAAGTAATCTTTATGTTTAATAATAAAATACTGCATTTCTAGGACTGTTCTAGGTGGTTTTAAAATAGAAATAATAAATATAATTACATCAAAAATACTTGTTCAAACTTCCATACTAGCTAAGTTCTGTAGCTTCTCAGGTGAACAGGAAGCCACAAAGTCTTCATTCAATCCTGTGCAATATGCATACCACAGTTTGGCTATTGCTGTGTAACTGAGCCACAGTGTGACCACACTGTCTTGTGTGAACACAAGTGTAGTTCAAACACCTACATCCAGTTCACAAGGTTGGTTTTTTGGTTTGCTTGCACCAAGATTAATTCCTTAGCTTACTGCAAGTCTAATGGCTTTATAATGATTGTGGTCAGTGTTAATTGCACTCAAGGAAACAGAGCATTTCAGTCTAGATGTCTTTCCTTTGACTGTTCATCAGAAATTGTGCATGTGAGGGTCGCTGAGAGCTGGAACAGGTTGCCTGGAGAGGTTGTGGAGTCTGCTGTCCTGGACAGCAAAAGCTGTCTGGACACAATCCTGAGCAATGTGCTCTAGGGGACCCTGCTTGAGCAGGGAGGTTGGCCTAGATGACCTCCAGTGGTGCCTTCCAACCTCAACTATTCTGTGAAATGAAATGGTAAATTGATTTGTTCATTGCTATAGAACATAAAGCATGTACAGAGAGCACTCAGATTGCAGGAGTGTCTTTAAAAAAATCTTCAAACTTCATTTGACTTCCTTCTGTCAGTTTTAGTTTGTTCATTTGGTCTTGCCCAGTATACTAGTTGTTTAATGTCTTTGTTTGCTGCTGCTTTGTATTCCACTGGCCTCTGTGCAGTCTGCATCTTTATTGTCTTACACCTTTGAAGGCTAGTCTGCATTTGCTACCATGTTAAAAGCAAAAGGACAAGTGTATTCGTTCAACAGATAAAAAAATTCAATTCAGCGGTCTCAAGCTAAATTTAAAACTGTATTGTGATTTATGCTTAATATTATAAAGCTGAGGTAGTGTTTAGAAGTGTGTGTGGTAGGGAAAGAAGGATGTGTCTTGGGGATTTGGAGATAGCAGACTTAATGAAATAGCTGCTCGTGGCAGTTTGTAACTGGAAGTGTGTGTAAAAGTGCTTTCATGCCCTAGCAGTGAGGAGGGGCAGAGAGCTGGTGAGGTACAAGTCTGTTCACCTCACATCAGCAGACATGATAACAAACTCCCAGTAGTGAACGTGCAGGTAAATGTGGTGAATGGGGGAGGAAGACGGACCCTGCACTGCTTGTAAAAGGAAGCGACACTTGACAAATCTTACTAAGCTCTTAGAAAATGCCAAAAAGTGTGGACATTAAACTCTTCTGGTTGGTTCCAGTTGTTGGGATGAAGCCAGACTAATTCTGTTTGCATGTGTTTGAGGTGGTGGCTGCCAGTTTCAGTCTGTCCCTTCGATTTCTCTGTTGGCCACTGTTAGATCAGGGTCACCTCTGATCTCATGCTATATAATTTATTTGAAGATACAGAACCAAGCATAATAAAATCAGTAGTTAACTAACTGAAAGTTTCTGGAGACTTGACACAGATGTATTAAAGTTATTGTTCTCCTTTAAGTATGTTGTGGACTCTGTAGCTATTTCCGGGGTATTACTAGGAATTCTGTAGATTGAAATTACAAGATAATTACAAGTCAGTTTGTTTAAATGTATATTTTAATGCCTAATCATCCTCTTAATTTGTGTCAAAGGCATAAAATTTATGTATACTAACTTTCCCTTTCTCAGATTGCATTTTTTCTAATTGTCTCAAATCTTTAATAAGATGAAACCTTAGTGATTCTAGGGAGATTTGTATGACAGAAATCAAAGGCTGTAAATCGCATTTGGTGCGTTGCTTCGCTATGAAAGATAGAGATAAGGCAAGAAATAAAATCATTAATGGTATTTTGGCTGTTGAATTTTGTGATACTGTCACTCATATGCCCAGAAGATAAGATAGACGAGTCTTTGTTCCTGATTAGGTCTTACATTTTGTTGTGGTTTTCTTTTTTTTGTGTAGCATGCAGTCTGACTTGTTTACTCTTGGGGTGGGAGGGGAGGAGCTCTGTTTTGTCCTGTGAGTGTTGCTACTGTTCATAGTCTGATATCAAGGATTAAACCTTAAGAAAGTTCTTTCAGGTTGCCACTTGGAGGCTGTCCATTATTAAGATTAGGTAGACACAGTGAGACTGCAGGTATCTGTTTAACAGGGGCATATTGTGCTCATTTCAGATGCTTCAGGATAAATTCACGAGCTACCAAGATCAGTGTTTTTTATTTACCTGCAACTTAGATCAATTACTTGGCATCTCTTTGGTAAGTTTAATAGGTGTCATTCAAATCACAGAATCTGTTGAGAGAGACTTTCCATTCAGTGCTCGCTACATGTAACGGAGACTGTTCCTCTGATTTATATTTTTGATCCTCTAGAATGTGAGTATCTTGGAAAAGCGTAGGTTATAATTTAGAAAGTAGGAGAATAATACTGACAGATGTTACTGCCATGCAGGTAAAGCTTCACTGCTTTGATTCAGAGTGCAAATGACCACTAAGAACTGGTCTCTAAATCCTCAGACACAAGGAGCCAGGATGTACTAGTAACACTCTAAAGGTACTTGTGGCTGCCTAACTAATAATTCCAAACTCTTGTTTGGATGGTGGTTTCTTATTCAGCTTCATAATATGCTTACCAAGAAATTATAGGTGCAGTTCCTTACCGATGAGGAGGATGAAAGTAGAGGAAGAATTTTTGTCCAAGCAACTTTATAGTGAAATGTAATAATGAAATCTAGGTGTTGCAAACACCCTGCAGACACTTTCTATTTGTACCCAAGACTTCTTGACTGTGAAGTTGGTAGGGTAAGCTGTAAAATTACTTAAAGCACCTCTAAGTTCTCCTTAGAAAATGGTTTTATTTTTAAAATCTAGGTTATTCTTCCTCTCTTTTCTTATGTTGAGTTCTGTCACTACTTCTAGTGCCTCAGTTTTGCATGTTTTTTATGGGCAATGACAACTTAGTTAAAACTTGTTTGTGTATGCTCTACACAAGATGATCCAGAATTCTTTCTTGATACAAGTGAAGCTTTGTTTAAAATTAAGCAGAATAGGCTATACACTATAGATCTGCTTTTGTGCAGTTGGAATTAAAGTAACCATTCTTTACCTTCAAACTATTCAGGATGCACTGTGGTGTTGAATTGTGAAATTTGGTGTTTCCTGATGATGGTACGGTTACACGTAGTACCAAGATGTACTGAAATGTATAATCTAGTTATAAAAACTTTAATATGCTGCAACTTTAAAAAATATCTTAATTTCCTTAATTCTTATGGCAGTGTTTCTTCTGTAAAACAAAATAAACTTACTTCCTGAGTTTCCAGTGGTACCTTGCAGATGTAGGCAGGCTTCACATAGCTCTGTAGAAGTAGGCAGATGTGGGATGCTATTCCTGCTGAAACTCTGGCATTTCACAAATCATGCCAATAGATATGAAAGGCACACTACTTATTTCAGTACCTATGTTGCGATCACTTGAAATATAATAGGATGTCTGCTTTTCTCTATAAATTTCTTTATGCAAACTGGAGATTCGACTGTGATGCATATGTGCAAATGTTTCTTCTAAATTCTGTTGTGGACATTTTGTATTGTATCAGAGAAATTGTACCAGTGTTTCAGACAGAGTAAATATACCTATATTAATGTGTGTATTTCATGTTTTTATCTAAGAAAAATAGCTATGTGTGTGTATGATTTGTATATGATAGACCATATAGCAAATTAAGAAAACCGCCACTTCTTGCCTTAAACCTGGATGTTAATCATATGCTTTTAATTTAAAGCTAATTTGGATAGGAGAAACTTTGTGAAGATGTTAGGAGGATTTGTTCAACAAACATGACATGGCTGTACTAGATACATTTTAAATCAATCTTTGAAAAATAAAAGTGGAAAATTTGAGGGAGAAGAAGTATTTAAGAATAATAGAAGGTGCAACAACTGTATATTTTGATGGATTCAAAATGACTTTGAGTAGTGTAACTCCATAAATATGATGTCTGTGCTTATGTTGGAGTAAGCATTTTGCCAGCCTGGTTGTTTAAGGCCTGTGTGTTGGCAGTTTTTGTTAAGGCACAATACAGAATATGTATCATGGAGGGATGAATTACTGTGAAAGGATACATTTTATTAATTGTGTTATTTTTTTCTCTATCCTGAATTAGTTTTACTGGTGGCATCTTCTGTTATCTCCAAGCAGGTGTGTTCTACTCTAAATTGTAAAATCCTCTTAAAGCTGAAGAGTTAAAAGGGACTTACAACATGCATAGAATATAAAATGAAGGTGGTATATTGTGTAATGGTGGATCAGTTACTGTCTTGAAGACTGCAAGCAGGAATTATGTGACTATTCTTAAATGTGAATTAAGGGAGATTATTTTTTAATTATTTCTTCCAACTAATTCTCCAAGTAATTCATCTTGTGAATTATGTTACCTCTGAAATACAACTTCTAGCTGTTTAATCAAAAACTTGTGTCACTTGGGGCTTCTTGAAGGAAAATGACTTAACTGATATTACCTATGATACTTGCTCTTGAGATTCTTCTGAAAATACTTGGCTTCAGTGATGTAACTCAGGTGTAAAAGTTTGTCAAAAGGCCAGAGGGTTGTAGTTCTAGATGAGAACATGTATGATGGAACGTGTTCCAAAACATGTTGGCTTTTTCTTCTTGTCCCTGGCATGCAATTAGAAAAGAGTTTTTGGTTAATGTTTGATTCCCACAACAAGATCTGAGTCACTCACAAAGATTTGATCTTTTCCTATGTCACTGTAATGATGAAAACTCATCTCTTTTATGAATAGGATTTCTTTAATTACAAGAGTTTCCAATAGTTTGATCAGTTGTGCTATGATCTTTTGTATTAATTTCAACTTTCTTAAGGGCTAGTTAAAATTCCTTGCATTTGTTATCTCCATAAGGTATCCTGTTTATTTTTATTCTAGGCTATTTACTTTCTAGAAGAGAGGGTCAAGCAGGATCCCCTGAAAAGCCATTGTCTGATCTGGGTCGTCTCTCATACTTGGCTTATTGGAAAAGTGTCATATTGGAATACCTGAACTGCCACCATGAAAAACAAATCAGCATCAAAGGAATGAGCCGAGCTACTGGAATGTGTCCACATGATATTGCCACAACCCTGCAGCAACATAGCATGATAGATAAAAGAGAAGATAGGTCAGTGAATCTTGTAATTTTTTTTTTTTTAAGTACTGAGACAAAACATTCTTTACTTTCAAAACAGTTGGTACAAAAAATGTCTATGTAAAAGTTTGACTTTAAAATGAGTGATAAACACCATCTTACTGAAGAAATCAATACAGACGGGTCTTACATAAAGAGCTTTTCTTCCTGGAGATTTTTTTGGATCCTCTTTTGTGTTAATGGTTATTAGAAGTATGTGGCCAGCTCAAAACATTTTCAGTTAAGAATTTTGTTTCATTCAGCATAATCTTCCCGAAGTGTTCCCAACTCTTGCTTTGCAAGTATTTTGCTTTGAATACCAATGAGAGAAAAATTTGTGTTTGTGGGTGGCAGTCTTTCTTTCCACACCCCCTTTTTCAATCATTGCTGAATTTTTGTGACCCATGGGATCAGATCAGCTCTACATGAAGTGCTCCTGCTCAAGGTACTGGTAATGCAAGTTTCTGTTTAATGTTATGATCAATGTTGAAAGTCAGTACACTGAGAAGGTGAGTTCCTGTTTTGTGAATGTCTTCTTAATGATCTTGATGGATATTTTAGAACTCAACTGGGTGGTTGTTCTAGTTTGGTCTGTTTCTTTCCATAAAATGTCTTAAATGACTTTCCATCATATTTGTGTTTCTGAAGATGATCTTAATTCTTTCTGAATATTCCAATCATAGAAACTTTACAATTAAGCAAAGCCGCCTTACAAACACCGGGTTGCCAAAAAATAAAATTAAAATCAGGAGAAGTTCAGCCTCAGTAATTTTTATGTGTCCCAGCACTCATATTCAAGACTAGTAATTTCTGAACCAGTAAGAATGCAATTCTTCAAAAAGGAGGTTGGCTTACACGGTGGTGTATGAGATTAGTAGAGGCATGCTGTCATTGCATTAAATCCTTCACTTTCTGGAGTACTTAGTTATGGACAACCTGAGGACAAATGTATTTTAAGGGAAATTTTTCTTGCATGTAGTGAAATGTCACACTTCTGTGAAAAGGGTCCTGGATCTGATTTTTTTTGTTGTTGTTGTTGTTTTTTTGTTTTTTTGTTTTTTTGTTTTTAATTATTTTGAACTTCGAGTTTCACTGAGGGAATGTTGTTACTTAACCAACCTGACTTTTACAGCACTTGAAATTCTTCCTAATCTTTGTTGCTTAGAATTGTATAATTCTTTGTAACAGGGGAGTTCGATGGGTTATGTGCTAATATATTAGCATACTGTGCTGTTTTATTAGTCTTTACCTACTTTTGGTATGCCACTTCAATTCATAGTAATTGGAAAGTCATTTTGTACTTCATTAGCACAGGACTAAAGTACATTTGTATGCTTTGTTGGAAAACCTATGCTTCTGACTTGCTTTCTTGTCCCATTAACTTACGTCTTCAGCTGTAACATTACGACTGTCTCACTCTTGACTTGATGATCCACAGTGTTTTCTATCTATGTGTGTAATATTAAAATTGGAAATTGTTCTGGCAGTGATTCAAGTGCCAACACTAAACCTCTTGAATTAGGTTTTGAGTAGTCAACTATAAAACCTTTACTTTCCTCTCTGTTGCCCTAGTGATGGTTAATATTGAGCTTTCACTTCATAAACTGTTGTTTCCTCACTTCCTCTCAGTAAACAGTAATGTAAGCATGTTGTCACTGTGTGTCAGCTGCTATTTTTAGTTTGATGGATCCTTTTATTTACCCATCTTTTTTCACAGGTTGTGGTGCAAAAGGATTTCAACTATAGAAAGGCTGTTTTAGGTGATCACTTTCTAAATTAAATTACTGTTTATTTGATTGTAGATTTGTAATTATTAGAAGAGAAAAGCTGATTTCAAGTCATATGGAGAAACTGAAAGCAAATCCACGTATCAATGAAGTAGATCCCGAAAGCTTGAGATGGACTCCTTTGTTAGTTTCTAATGCTGCAGTTTCTGAAGAAGAGAGAGAAGCAGAAAAGGAGGTAATATCAGAGATGTCTTTTGAATTCCCGTTCCTTTGGATTTCATAACTCTGAATGTTCAACATTAGACTGTCTTAAATAGAGCAGGTTTAACTTCGACCACTGCATACTGATATTGTAATGCAGGATTTTTGGAAGCTGTGCAGCCACACATGGTAACTTTGGGGGTATGAATATGAAAACTTAAACTGTGAATCACTTGTCGTGGAGCTGTATTTATCACTCTTGAGGTAGTCAAAGAGCATGTAATCAGATCAAATTTGGTGCAGAGCTCAGGGGCTGCACTGTCAATCGATTCTTTGTGTTCTCAACTTGCTCAAAGTGATCCAGTCAGTGGGCATGTAATGTAGTGCTAAAGGACTTAAATCAATTCGCTGCATCATTAATAGTGCTAAATATCCCATGAAATGCAATCTTCTTTGGTTTGTTATCTGTTAACTGTTGTAAAGGAGCAACTAGATGATTCAGCTGAAATGTTGTTGCTAGTTTAGCTAGCAGTGCTAATCAGGGTGGACTTGTTTTAACTATTTAACTGAATGTAAATGATATGGCCAAGTAAATGCTGTTTCAGTGACCTGTTATTTTAACCTCAACCCTTCAGGCGGAGCGTCTTATGGAACAAGCTAGCTGCTGGGAAAAGGAAGAGCAAGAAATATTCTCCACAAGAACTAATAGTAGGCAATCACCTGCAAAAGTACAATCTAAAAATAAATATTTGCGATCTCCAGAAAGTGTGGCAGTGGTGGGGGAGCGAGGGCAATCCACTGAACAATCTAAAGAAAGCAGTGAGGAGGATGGCGGGGATGAGGATCAGCAGAGTTCACCTCCCCGTTTGACAAAGCCACAGTCACTGGCCATAAAAAGAAAGGTGTGTGACTTCAAAGGTTTGCTTCAAAGTCATTTGTCTCTGATTTCAATCAAATCATTGTCATCAAAATAACAATCTGTTTTTTTAGAAACATTTATTAGACTGTTTTAGTCCTTTTTGTGTTCTTTAGACATTTAACAACTCCTCTCTTCTTTTTTCTTCCTTCCATGCAATTTTTTACTTTTTGGATTTTTCATGGAACTGTAACACTAGGGACACAGAAAAAAAAATCAGAATTTCCTGTTAATTTTTAAACTAGAGATTGCCCTCTGCTGTTTGGCATTGGTATTGGTTCAATATTTTAATGGTTGTTTCTTTTTAAATATTAAGATGGAGTCCCACTTGTGTGGTTTTTTCTTTTAATATAGGAACTCCTAAAAGGGGAATACTATTTTTCAAAAGAAATACTGTTAAAACAAAAGGGTTTTTTTTACCGATATTCTTCTAATTTTAATGTTAAATTCTAGTTATTGCCGTGTTTGCATAATTTTTAATTCTTAATTTCTTCAAAAAATCAACTCTCTGAGTGGCCTAAATTAGTAAACTTAAGAATTCCAAAAATTTTGAAGCACTCACCTGTGTATTTAGGTGTCTCTGGTGAGAATTAAGAAATTGGATTGTCCCTTTGGTTATACGTCAAGTGAACTTACTTAAAAGTAACTATAAATCTCTGAGAATGTATAATAATAGGAAAACGAACTCTTAAGGAGGTTTTCTTTATAGCAGCCAACTGTAGGATTCTTGATGTGCACTTCTTCAATGTTATGTATTTTTCTGTGTACATGCTTCTTTCTAAAAATAGCAGAAACCCAAAATGTCAAAGAATAAGCTTTGATACTTTTGAAGGTTGTTGGGGAATTATAAATCTACAGAGGAAAAATGTGTGAGTATAATTTATGTAATAGTGGTATGATTATTTGACAGAAGGCAGCAAAAGACACTACAATATGAAGAAAATTCTAGTCTTAATTTTTACTTACAGAAAGGTTTGTATACATGTGAATGTGCCTATTTTAGCTGTTTAGACATTTTACTTTTAGATTGTCTACATTTGAATTTGATGCAATATAAGGTGCTTTTTTGAATGAGTAAATAGGTTATTGTAAACGCACTCTACAAAAATTTATGTCCAGAATCAATTAATGAATGGGAATGTGGGAAGAGTTTTATTTGTGGAATTATTTTTCAGAGACCTTTCGTACTGAAAAAGAAAAGGGGCCGTAAACGCAGAAGGATAAATAGCAGTGTTACAACAGAGACAATTTCTGAAACAACAGAGGTGTTGAATGAGCCATTTGATAACTCAGACGAAGAGCGTCCCATGCCACAGCTGGAGCCCACCTGTGAGATGGATGGAGAAGATGATGACTTGAAGCCTGTGATTAGAAAAGCTTTTGAGTATCAACCTGGGCAGCAGAAACAGGAGGAAGAAGAGCAGAACAAGGAGGAGAAAGATAGTCATTGTTACAGGAGTGATGAAAATTGTACAGGTAAACTCAAAATGTTCTTCTGTCTTCACAAAATGAATTTTGTTGGGTGGCCTTCAAAAGAAGTGTTTTTTTTTGTCATAAATCTGAAAATTTTTAATGAGAAATATTTAGCTGGTATTATTACAGTATTACAATTTGCTTTTTGTGTTCACAAAAACCAATATTTTCCAGTCTGAGGCATTGGAAGTTCTTGTCATATTGTAAAAAACAATTTTTATGTCCCTACAACAGGGCATTTCATACTCAACAGTGCAAAGGGTATCAGTGAAACATTGTCCAATACAGTTTCTGTATTAGTGGTAAGGGATACAAACAAAAAGCAAGATTTGATTTACTCAAATACCTTTCTATTCAGCATTGTTGATAGTTCGGTGGAATGTCTGTTGCTTCTGTGACACAGTAGATCCTCAGCACCAGGATCCTGGTTTTTTTCCCCATTAAAGAGACAGACAGTTTTAACTGTGTCCTTTCAAAGCTGCTTATCTAGTTTGATTTCAAGGATAGTTCCTGTCACAAAAGTTAATGGATGGATAGTGAAACTACTAATGAGCTATTCTGAACTTACACTCATCCCTTGACCTCTGGCCCTCAAATTATGCTTATGAGTTTTATTCCAGAATGAATGACTGGATTCTCACATCTGTGTATTGTACTGTGAAGCCAGTAGGTATTACTTCAGTATTTTTGTAATTGCATAGGAAGTTTAATCCTTGCAATCCTCAATTGAGGGATCATGGGCTGATTTCTATTTCAAACAGCTGTTGTGTGACTGTGGTACATTAGAATATTACCACTTTTTCCACCTTGTCAAGAGAAATTAATTAAACTAATAGTAGCAAGTTCCAGCAATGTCCCAGTGGCCAGGTTTGCACTTTTTACTAGACTGATGTTTTGTATTTGCCCATGGATCACATCATCACAATATAGAAGTATCACTGAAGCCATTACACTCAGAAGTGCCCCATGTTATATTTTGATAATTCTCCTTTTTTTCTGGAGTGTATGTAAGTGGTATTTGGGGAGAAAGGAAAAAGGCAAATGTGTTTGGGTCCTTTTTTATTGTTGAGGGATTGATTTAGTGTTCTGATGCACTCTGTGCTTAATTTTAATTATCTTTTGCCTTCTGTCATCTATTGTGAGCCGTGTCATGCGATGTTGCCCATGAGAAAGTACTAGAGTGAGCGACCTTTTTTCAGTGTTGGTGCTAAAGCATGATTATATATTTATTATGGCTTGTCCTCCAGAATGGTCAAACAGGAAACTCTAGACTCTCATGTCATTACTGCCAAGAAAGATGAGCATGTGTTAGATCAATGTCTATATAAAGTGAAGGCATATTTCTATTCTAAAACCAAAGGCTGAAAATCAAATATTTGGACAGTATTTGCTTTAGTTTACATGTCTTGTCATTTAAGTCTCTGGGATTCTTTTAGTGTATAAATGGTGGTTCTGATATGTCTGTTAAAAGGCCACCAAACAATAACATATCTGTGTAGTGTGTTTGAGCTGCAGATACTACGTCGTTCTGCTGTGGTTTGATATCTATTTATAACTCTTGTTTCACAGTTTCTTAATACATTTTGAGTTTATAAACTACTTTCAGGTTTATATTGGAAAATATTGATTAGTCTGTGCAAGCTAAGACTTTTTTTTTTTTTGTCTCTATTGCCTCCCAAAGATAATACAGAGGATGTAGCTGTGTTGGAAGAAAGCACTAAAGACAATCTTGAGCCTTTAAAGAGTAAGCAGGGTTGGCCCAAAGGAGTTAAGCGTGGTCCATCTAAATGGAGGCAAAGCAAAGAAAGAAAACCTGGCTTTAAGCTTAATTTATACACTCCACCTGAGACTCCCATGGAGCCTGACTATCAGGTGCTGGTGGAAGAACAAAAGGAAGTAGCTGAAGACAAGCCCTGTTCAGTTCCAGCTGTTACAGAGGAAGCTGCTAAAGAACCTGTTGAAGTATTACCACCACCAGATGATGAAGTGAAAGAGGTAGAACCTGAACCTCTGCATCCACCCAGTGAACCCTTTGAAAAACAAGAAAATGATACCATGAAAGCTGGGGAAGAAGAAAGAAGCATAGTGGAAGATGGAATCAATTCAAAAGATCAAGAAAAAGACAAAGAAGAAGTTTTTGTGCAAAAAGAAGAATCTGTGCATTTGGATGATCAGGAGGAAGAGGAGGAGGAGGATGAAGAACCTTCTCACAATGAGGATCATGATGCAGATGATGAAGATGATAGTCACATGGGTTCAACAGAAGTGGAGAAAGAAGAATTGCCTGGTGAAGCTTTTAAAGAAATGCTGGAAACTCAGCAATCTTTTTTAGACGTAAATGTTCAAACTGGTAATTCAAATCAGGAGGAGTTAATGGATTGTGGTGTTGACCTTGGAGCTGATGAGTGTGAAGGTGACCAGAAGGAACTTGCTACAGATTCAGACCCAGTGCCTGAATCTGATGATGATCATGCAGACAACAACCAGGACCAAAAAGCTGGTGAAGAAGTACATTCCGATTTCAAGGGAGAGAGTTCTGAGACCATGGAGATTGACTCAGAGACGGTTCAAGCAGTACAGTCTCTAACCCAAGAAGCAAGTGAACATGAAGATACATTTCAGGACTGTGCAGAGACTCAAGAGGCCTGCAGAAGTTTGCAGAACTATGCCCACAACGACCAAAGTCCCCAAATGACCACGCTGGATGACTGTCAGCAGTCTGACCACAGCAGCCCAGTTTCATCTGTGCACTCTCATCCCAGCCAGTCAGTCCGTTCTGTTAATAGTCCAAATGTCGCTCCTTTAGAGAACAGCTACGCTCAGATCAGCCCCGATCAAAGTGCCATTTCTGTGCCGTCTCTACAGAACATGGAGACCAGCCCAATGATGGATGTTCCCTCCGTTTCCGATCATTCGCAGCAAGTTGTGGATAGTGGGTTCAGTGACTTAGGAAGTATTGAGAGCACAACAGAAAACTACGAAAACCCAAGCAGTTACGATTCTACAATGGGCAGTAGTATCTGTGGAAACAACTCTTCTCAGAACAGTTGCTCGTACAGTAGCCTTACATCTAGTAACCTAACACAGAGTAGCTGTGCAGTGACCCAGCAGATGTCTAACATTAATGGAAGCTGCAGTATGATGCAACAAGCAAACATCAATTCTCCTCCCACTTGTAACGTAAAATCTCCCCAAGGTTGTGTTGTGGAAAGGCCTCCAAGCAGCAACCAACAGTTATCCCAGTGCAGCATGGCTGCTAATTTTACACCACCTATGCAGTTGACTGAAATCCCCGAGACTAGTAATGCCAACATTGGATTATATGAAAGAATGGGGCAGAGCGAATTCGGAGCAGGGCACTACTCACAGCCATCTGCCACCTTCAGCCTTGCCAAACTGCAACAGTTAACTAATACACTTATGGATCATTCTTTGCCTTACAGCCATTCAGCTGCTGTAACTTCCTATGCAAACAGTGCCTCTTTGTCTGCCCCCTTAAGTAACACAGGGCTTGTTCAGCTTTCTCAGTCTCCACATGCTGTTCCTGGAGGACCCCAAGCACAGGCTACCATGACCCCTCCCCCCAACCTTACTCCTCCTCCCATGAATTTGCCACCTCCCCTTTTGCAGCGTAATATGACTTCATCGAATATTGGAATATCCCACACCCAAAGACTGCAGACTCAGATGGCCAGCAAAGGTCATGTCTCTGTAAGAACCAAATCCACGCCTCTGCCACCTGCTGCTGCTGCCCATCAGCCACAAATTTATGGGCGAGCTTCACAGACTGTGGCCATGCAAGGGCCTGCACGGACCTTAACGATGCAGCGTGGCATGAACATGAGTGTAAATTTGATGCCAGCCCCTGCTTATAATGTCAATTCAGTGAACATGAATATGAATACCCTTAATGCTATGAATGGTTATAGTATGTCCCAGCCAATGATGAATAGCGGCTATCACAGTAATCATGGGTATATGAATCAAACCCCCCAGTACCCTATGCAGATGCAGATGGGAATGATGGGAACTCAGCCATATGCGCAGCAGCCAATGCAGACAGCCCCCCACAGTAACATGATGTACACTCCTCCGGGCCATCACGGCTACATGAATACAGGCATGTCCAAACAGTCTCTCAATGGATCCTACATGAGAAGGTAGGCCCGTGGGAGAGACACCCTACCAAACTGGCGTATGGGATTGATCTGCACAAATACCTTTGGAGAGTACGATTTCAAAACCAGCAATTGGTGTGAATGCAAAAACATTTGTTGGCACCATTTAAAAGCTGTATGCAGCAGAAAGCCTTATACAAGTTTTTCTTTATTTCTTGCTTTGTTGATTTTTTTTTTTTAATTTTTTGTTTGGTTGGTTGGTTGGTTTTGTTTTATTCTGTTTTGGGGTTTTTTGTTTATTTTTTTAACATTGTGAGATTTAACTTCTCTTTGGGGGGAATTAGGTGGTTTTCCATTTTTTGTTTATTTCATTGAGCTTGAAGTTCTCTGGAAAGGAAGAACTCTTTCTATGAACTGCAATTACACAGCAGCTGATGGTTCAGAGCCATTTTATGTGCCTGCTCCCATTAAAAATGTGGATAAATAGACTCCAAAACTATCAGACAGTACTGGATCATGAGCTTTTTCTCTCTCCTTTCCCCACATGTAAATGCCTTTTAGCAGTTCTTTTATTGTATTATTTTGTTTCTGAAGGTGACACTTCTGCATGCCGCTAATGTCTTTGTTAGTGACAGTGCATTTTGTAGTACTGTACAAGTGTTGTGCTTAACAGTAAGCCATTTCTTAATTTTTTTGCCTTGATTAGGTTACCCTAGTTTGAGGGGTAAAAAAACCAGAACTATATTTTTGTTAATTATAAAACTTGTAAAAATAATAAAAAAAAGCTGTAAAAGCTATTCACATTTTGGTTAGTTCAAAGGGGTTTTATTGCTGTATGTTTAGTGTAAAGTTGAGACTCTTTTCCATTTTTGTGACCAGTTTCTTTGGGGCTGGGGTAGGAAAAAAGGCAGCTTTCTGTTTTATAAAAATTGTTATGTTTTTTTGTTGATTGAAACATCTCAGTGTTTATTTGTCAAGTTTTGAAACATTTTCGTATATGTCCAAATACTTGGCAGGATTTAAAAAAAAAAAAGTAGTGAATTTGGTGTAAAGTTGCTATTTTATGGAAATGCCTCTAACTTTACATTTTCATTCCATCTGTAGATTTTTCTATCTTTATAAAATATTGGAGTTATTTTTTAAGGGAAAAAATAGAGCAGTAGCGTGTGAATAGCTCAAACTAAGCTTACAGATCGCATGTAAAAAGGCAAAAGTTATTTGTGTCTGTTTATATTGCTTCCTTTTTTGTAGCCTTTGTACCTGTACAGAGTGACTGTAAGGGCCGAACAGAAGAGGCTTGATACATGTAAAAATAGGACCCAGTGACACTCTTGTATTTATCTGTTATCTTTTTAGTCAGTCACTTAAAAAAAATACCCACAAAAGACCCACCCAAGCAACAAAAATAAAAACTGCAAAAAACTACACTCCCCCCCCCCAAGCTGTACATTTTAACATAAAATAAATTATGATGAGCCATTTTTAGCCTCTTGTGTCTTGTCATAGTTTGATGTTGCATGGGAATTACCTCCTGAAACAGTGTTTGTTACAGTGCTCTCACATGCTTGATCTAAAGCCCATTAAAGTTGGTGGGGTTTGGATTAGGCTGTTTAGAGCTTAAGTGTAGGTTACTCATCATAACTGCATACACCTTGTGAAAATAAAGAGTACCTAAGATTATTTTTTTTAATAATCTTAATAAAATATTGAATAAATATGTATTTAATACCTTACAAGGTTGTCAATATTTAATGTATGAATCTTCTTTCCTATAGAAAGTGTGAAAATATATATATATATATATATAAAAAAGGATATATGACAGTGACAGATATGGTGTTTGAACTGTATTTTAATGATAGAATTGTAATCTCTTCGTCATTGTTGCTGGGTGACAAGATGGTGAAAATTCTGCATTGGGTTCTGTGTATATGCATGTATAGGGGCACACACAAACATACAGAGAGGAGCACTTCTAATCTAGCAACAGAAGGTCTGTTAAAGACAAGAAGGCTGTCTATATGTGGATCTCATGAGCAGACAAATTCAAATGTGCTTTGTGTGAAGCTACACCATAAACAATCCTTGTAACAATTTTTCAAAATGCTTCTAATGTGGATGTTGCCGCTGACACTTCTAGGTAAGGTGAAGGGATCGACCATCTTGACTGAAAACTGTGTCCCAATTCCACTACATAAAACAGTGTTAAAGGTAGTGTTTCATATATCTAAAAGTCAAAGAAATGTGTATTTCTTTAAATACAACCATTACTGCATGGTGGTGACAAATCAAGAAACTGATACTACAGATTCATGTGCAGTTTTAATGCAGTGGAGCAACCGTCTAAAATAGTGGATCTGAATGAGCGCTAAAATTGCTGGTCAAATGGTAATCTGGAGTAACTTGTGTTTTCAGAACCCTTGATAAGGACAGCACAATACGATGAAGATTTTGGTTCATGCCCTTACATTGTCAAATTTATTTACTGAATGAAGAGAGTATTCACAGGACTTAAACTTGGTTTTCATCTTCACAAACTCACCTTTTTTATGCTTAGAAAAAGGGGAACTCAACAGTTATGTGTACAGCCTTCAAGTGTGTTTAGCTAGGACCATATCTTTTTTAAATAATTGCATCTCAAAGTAGCATTATGCTTTGTGATTTTTCATTTGTGTGTTTTTACAGTGAATGAAAAAGGCCACCTGGGTCTTTATCTGCTGCTGTTCAATTTCAGGTTTTGAAGCCTGTAACATACAGACAAATCAGACCTTCTTACCATTTCAAATATTTGCTAACCTGAAACAGAGCATCCTGACTCCAGCACATTGCCAAAATTCTGTATTTACAATACATGGGTTAAAAGTTGGTTGGAAAATTATGCACCGTGTGCACACAACAGGCAAGTTTCCAATATAATTTTGTTATTTCAGGAATGAATTCCTTTCAGGAGGACGAGTGGCTTTCCTACATCTTTTCCCCTAATGACTGTTCAGCTGTGAATTGTATTACTGCACTAAAATTTCTGATGTATAAGAAGGTTGTCTTTTCCTTGACAGATGTACTTCTCTGTCTTGTGTGCGCATTGCAGTGTCAGTTTTGACTCTGTGCTCTAGCACCATCCCAGATGGGAATTAGCTCCTTCTTATACTGTCTTCAAAAAATTCTTCACAGAACTGCAGTAGATGATTCTTGTGAAATGCAGGAGGCTTCCTTGGCCATGCACTCTTATAGAATGCTCCATGCCACAGGTGGTTGGCATGAAGGAAATCAACTTGCCTTGCTTTGTGTATATGTTTCCTGCAGACCTGGCTTGCAGCTGGAGTTGGTGCTGCTGACACTTGTTAGTCAGCTGGTTAGAAGCTTGCAAGAGTTGTCTCACTTGGTGTAAATCACATGTTCCAGAACTTCTGCTTTTCTGATTTAGTCTCATTAATTCTGGGAGAACAGTAAGCAAAAGAAGCTAGGCAGTAAATGAGAAGGATGTTTACTTCAGAACTGCTTAATTGGCACAGCTGTACCAGCAGAGTCCTTCAGGGAAGACGTGGTTCTAGGAAAGATACTTGTCTCTGGAGCAGGACTCTTCATCTGGAAGCTGCCAAATGACACTACTCCTGAAAGCTGCACTCGGCCCTTTAGCAAAGACAGGAATGGTAAATGTTGTTGCACTCAGGGTGCCTGACCCCCTAGCAGTGGGCAAAGTGCAACCAATTTCTAACATTGTAAGAATCTCTGATATAAGCAGAAACAAAGGACTGCTAAAGGTACTAATCTTTCCTGTTAGCTCACTGTCTGTGTCAGTTTTTATAAGCTGTTTCATTTGTTCATCAGGCAGGGTAGCTGATGGAAACAAACTCCATTTAGATCCAGCATGGTAAATAGAAATAATTAGGTAAAATTCTGGTCGGGAAGGTGAAGACCTCACCTTTTTGCAGATGCAGCAAAGGTAAATGTGGCTTGATTGTGATCCTCCTCTGAAGTACATTTTAAGAATATCAAATACATGCAAAACTCCCTTTGTTTCAAAACAGGGTGATAATTTATATTGAATGGGGTAAATGAAATAAGTTAAGGCAGAAAAGGGGTTCTAGTGTCCCCATTAGTGTATTAGCACCACTTCTGTCAACAGATGCAATTATTAACAAATGGTACTGTGTAGGAGCACAATGCCTTGTGAAGATGACTAAAGCTGAGATAGGAGGAAACATTTGGTAGTGATAGATATGAGCAGTGTTTGGAAGCACTGCAGCAGCTTTCTTCTGGTTAGTCAGGTCACTGAGAGGCATTTTTGTACAGGCTTTGTCAGTATCTCTTGCCTTTTCTAAAATCTCTTTAGAACTGGTTATAATCCATTACTAGTTAGGGGGCTATTAGAACTCTACCAGTTCAGCATTGAACTTCATCATAACAATGTAAAGGACATGATTCAGGCAGTTGAAGGATTTAGGACAAGTTAAGCAATTTAAAACTGAAAGTCGAAAATGTCATGTGCATGTGTCTCCTTGAATTGTTGTCCATTGTAACTGCTCATGGATCTGACCCTCGCAAGGGTGTTGCTTTGTGTTTAGTTTTCATGGTGTAGTTGATCCCCATGTAGAGGCTCTCTGAATGCTGTGCTGCCCTAGATTACCACTGTGAAAGAAGAAATAGATATGCCAGGAAACAGCACAAAAAGGCAAACTCCTGTGAAATCCTTCAGGACTCTGGACTAAACAATTCAGTGTTTTTCCTGCAAGATTTCTTCAGGAGTGCCTAGCTGCAGTCCTTTTTAAAGGCTGTGTGCTTGAATTAGGATCAGGATTTTGGTGGTATCCAGCTAGAAGAGAGTTTTAAGTTGTGCCTGCTTTTGTGCTGTAAATGTTTGGGTTTTCTTTCAGAGAGAAATACTTATCTGTTAATATTATAAAGAATTCTGCTAAGGCTGGAACTTTCTAAGAGGATGGGTTTTCAGTTTGATTTCCCTTCTTGACATTATTTGAAATTACTTTTTTTTTCCTAGCAAATAACAAATGATCCTTGTGACTGTGTGGTTAACTACACCTTCCCGTCCCCTTACGGAGTTTCTTTTCCAGTACGTGCCAGGCAGTGCTAGATGGTGGTGCTGTTCTGCTGCTCAGCAGGCGGTAGGCTGTTCTTGCTGTTCCTCCTCTGCAGTGCCAGCGCTATGTCCAGTTCTCTCAGCTGCTTCAAGAAGCCCCGGTTTGGCAAGATGCAGCGGTGTCTTGACACTTGCTCAATGGCATCCACCACAGTCATGTTCTTGTAAATCATCAGGTAAGCCAAGACCAGCGTAGCTGAGCGGCTGCGGCCCATAACACAGTGAACCAGCACCTTGCCTGTGGAAACAAAGGGACAGCAGCAGAGGTGACACTGGGTAATCCTTTCCTTTTGGCAGTGAAGGTAATGCCCCTGCTCTCTTTGGTGGTTTGACTGCCCTTACCAGCATTTGATAAGCCTCTCTTTTCACATGAGGGAAAACTGAGGCTGTAGATCTTACAACTGAACACCATCTATGGTAGAGATGATCCATTTGATCCTAAACCAGGTATCTTTTCATTTGTGAACAAAGCTTGCAGAGAAGGCCTGGGGTCTGCATTAAATACCATAGCAAACCCTGCTGCAGCCTTGTCTTATATGGCTCACAAACTGTGTGTGCAATTCTGTCTTTGGGAATAATGACCAAAGCACAAGGGTGTGGGAGGGTTTGGTGTGCTCTCAGACCATCCTTCCGTGAGAACAAATGGAATGCGTGGAGGGTGCCTTTCTCAGTTCTACTAACTAGACACAAAAAGTAACCAAATTTGAAACTTTTGTTTTGTTCTGGTTTTTTTTGTTTTTTTTTGTTCTGACAATAATGTTCTTTGAGATCTAGATGGCATCACTTTATGCCCATTTCTGAGGGCAGAGGATAAGAAAGGCCATAGGCATATAACCAAGGGGTGGAAAGAAACTACCTCTCACACTATAGAAAAGCTTCTGCAGAAATTTCTGGCTAGCAACCTGTTGTGTTGAATGAAAGTAATGTTTCACCACCACTAATATGATCATCTCCTTGCAGTAGGAGCCTGTAGTGCAGGGTCTTTGCCAAGAGTTTTCATCTCTGAATAAATGTGCCACAGTTTAAGTGTGTGACATTGCCTGGTTGAACTTGAAGCTTCCAGAGGCAGAAAGTCCTTAGCTTTGGATACCAGCAAGGTTTTAAGTCAAAGTGGAACCTTCTGTGGTAGCAGTATCTGGGGGTGGTGGAGGAAGAGAACCTGGGTTCAGGTCTGATTGACAGGTTTTGAAACACTTCAAAAGATTTCCAAAAATGATTCAAAGCCCTCGAGGAGGTCTCGCAAAAGGTTGAACTGCTGAAGGATGTAGATTTGGAGCGCTCTTTCTAACACCCTGCTAAGCAGAATTGCCACAGGAGAAAAAAGTAAAAAACATGCTATCAGGGCCAGTGATAGCTTCTCTCTGTCAGCTGTGCCTAGGGAGAAGTGCTGGGTGCAAAGCCATGACTTCTGCCGATTAACTCCTTTGCTTCCAGGCACAAGAGCATTTCTTGGCACAAGTAGCATTGCTGTGTAATGGATGCATCAAGAACTGCCAACATGAAAGGATTAATGGTTACAGTCTGCATCCTAATCCCAGCAGATAGTCTTTGAGGCATCTTGGCAAAATTCCAGTCCTTCTGATAACTAAAAGGGCCTCTTCCTCTCCTGGAAAATGATAATCTGTTCTATTATTACTGCAAATATTTGAAATGGACGAAAACACTCATTTGTTTAGCCCTTCAGTGCTTCTCTTTAGAGCTTCCCACCTTGTAAATGTGTTACTGTTGAGGTGATAAAATACATGATGGGACAAGGAATGCTTTGCTTTGTGTGGGCGGCAAATGCAGGGGATCTAGGAGAAATGTAGTTTTGTATTGTGTCAACAAAGGCAAAAATGGCTGTACAATTTTCTAAAATGTCCACTGTTTTAAAGACAAAGAAGTCTGTCCTTTGTTCTGTGTGAATAGTCAAGAGCCAACTGCCTGTTACAGCAGAGCATTGACACTTCTGCAGAGCCATAGCCCTTTTGTACTGTTTTGTAGTCTCTTCCATTCTAACATAAGGACCACTCTGAACCCTCATACCCCAGAAGGGAGTCTGCTCTTGCAGCAATCTTGGATTCTGACCACTTATATCTTCAAGGTGTGCCAGAATATGCAGTATCAGTGCACGGAGACAGAGGTCTACTGAGTGATGACAGGTCTCAGAAATATTTTGTTCAATTGACTTGGGTTTGTGTTTCTTGAAAATCAGTCTAGATGCAGCACTTCTTTTCTAGAGTCAGATGGAGCCATGAATGTTGAAGTGTCCTTGGTCAAATGCCTGAGGTCATATGTTTCTTCCCACCTTGTTTTCTTTTATAATCTCTGTCTTTAGTGTATTTTTCCCCTGACATTTTCACTTGAAGTGAAAATACCATTCCCCTCTATTCTACATTCTGAGGAACTAAAATTCAAAGGGAATGAGTATTAAATCTGTAGCTTAGTAGAAACGTAAAAACTTCTTAAAGTAATGTCTTGCTTTCATGTTACACAGGCCTCACTGATAAAAATTTTAAGCTGTTCTATGGCCTGAATTGCATGTTTTAGGAAAGCTTTATGCACAGCTGAATGACAGCATGCATAATTGTGACCCATTAGAGTTTGGCTCTAAAATGTACTCATAACTGTTCTTTAGTCCATCAGCCCAACTTAAACCCTGCAATACTGTTCTTATCGGGGAGTTTCTTCACCATCACGAAAATTTTGAATGTTAAGTCAGTATTACTGCATTAGGACTATTTTGACAGCATCCAAATTGCCAGGCTCTCTGGTCTGTTGCAGAGAGGGCCTTCTTCATTTGAATGATGACTTTTTTCAACAACATTGACTACTGAGCATCTTCCCGGCAAAAATCGTTATATGAAGACATCTATTCAATTAATTTGATCACTTAGCTGAAGGTCACACCCCCAATGATGTGATACAGCCAAAGTAAATTCATTAATGCATACACTGTTGTCTCACAAGTTGGAGCTTTTTGCTTTCCCCCCTTTTCCGCTTCTGCATTTGCTCAGTTCTAACACAAAGCAGGAAAGCAGTGTAAAGGTGTTACTGGTCAGAAGTATTTAGCAGCACACACTGCAGCCCCATGTCATACCACTGGAGACAGGTGCTTGGCTACTTCATACAAGACCCTGTTTAGGAATCTGGATGTTCTTTGTCAGTCAGGAAGGCGCACACAAATAGCCCCTTCATTGGCACTTGAAACGCAGAACACTTTTCTACACTAGATGTGCATTTAAAATAATGCATTTATATTGGTGGAGGAGAGCAATAGTTGCCTATAGTCTTTTCTTCCACAGAGGCATCAGTCCACACTTTCTAGCTATTCTGTAAATGTGTACTGGAAAGCTATTTGTCTTGCTTTAAACCTCAGTGTATTCCTGGGCCATGCATAGTGTCTTTATGCATATCTTTGGCCGGGACAAGAGGTGTATATACATATAGTTTATTTTTCCCTCATGAGAAGGTTAAGAGCTTGCTCTTTTACTTCACCAGTATTACAGTAGTTCTTTATTTTATTGGTCTTCATCAGAAAATATCCTAGCTAACTTGTTTAAAAGCAATGTGAATGTGGCAGAAGTTGCTACAGCTACAGAAATTATTGCAATTTGTACTATCTATTTGAGTGCAGATTATTTGTTTGTTTGCAGTTCACCCAGTCACTCAATTTGGTTTTGTCTTTCAGTGCTGGACTGGTGCTTGATACTGTCTCAGAACTTCCTGGACTTTGATGTGGTTTTGAAACAAAAAGGTTAATACTCCCCCCCATCTCATCCTTTCCTCCTACAATATTTATTGGGATGCAAGGCTTTTTTCCTGCCCTTGCTGCTTCCCTTGTGCTTGTTTCTTTACCACAGTACAGCAGACTAAAGTCTTACAGGAACAGGAGGGTGGTGGGAATGAGGAAGTCTGCATTTCTTATTCCAGCTACTCCAGTCTGACACTGACCTCTGGCCTCTAGCCATGCCTAGACGTGACTGTGTGTTAGTTATCCACTCCTTTCCAAAGGCACTGCTTCAGACACTCTTTTTTGAAATGCTGGATATCTTTCTTCATAAGCAAGTAAGCTCCTGAAGCAGTTTCTCCTGCTATTAGGACTTTGATTTTTCAAACTGATCTGCTTTCAAGGTTTTCTCCTGAGCAAGGGAAGGGACTGTTGTGTGGAGCGTACTTGCTGAAAGGGTAAAATTGTAAAGACCTGGCTGGCTATTGGAAACAAGTCAGGTAGTAACTGCCTGCAGCTGGGCTAGACAGCCAAGAACAGAAGCTGACATGAGGCTAGAAACCTGATATTTGACCCTCTGATATTAAGGTCTCTCTAGGTCAGCAGGAAAGTCTTAAGTTTCTCAACTGGTTTCTGGTAAAATAGCCTGTAGAGATTTTTTTTTTTTTAAAGTGTGGCGGGGGGAAAAAGTAGGAGTAATATTGAAAGTCAGTGTGAGGCCTAAGCTATAGCACTTCACGTCAGTGTAAAGCTTTCTGATAGAACACTGCTGGAGATCAGCAAATAATGAATTGTAGTAATCAAGCTGAGAAATTACAAACACTTTAATGAAATGTTTCTAGATTACTGCTGTCAGAACTGTATCAGTTCCCTGCTGTTTGGAAGATGGCAGAAAAATAAATGTTATAGGTTGGGGTAGATCTGATGGTCAGGTATAGAGAGAATCTAATGCTCCAGGGCATGAAGCTGTGGAGTGACAGCATGGAATGTCTGAGACCACTTGTGTTCTACTCTCACCACTATGCAGCTAAGATTCATTAAACCTTTCTTTATGGACTAATTAGTAAAAGGAGGAAAAGACAGCTAATTCATGGCACTTATGCAATGTCCAGTTGTCTCTGATGTGTTTATGAGAGAGACAAAACAAAAAAAATCTGTCAGACAGGACCCCCTGATACAGGCTGTGATGAGAACTTTTATCAAAGTGCTTGGTAAGGGGCCCTTGGGCTGATACTCATGAGAAGGGTCCTAATTACATCATGACCTTTTCTTAAATTGGTTCCCTACTACTAGTTCTATATTCTCTGTTAAACTGTATTGGACTTGTTTCACTCCCACAAGGTTAGATGCCATAGAACTATGATTTTAATGAGATGGAGTAAATATTAGACTGGTTTGGACCATTTTCAGCACACTCCTTACTTCTTTCATCCTGAAGCGCATTATCAATGAATTTGGAAGCTGAATAGAAGAACTGGCTGAGGTTGAAAGTGGGGATATCATCTGCTTCCACTCCATGGTACTCCACACTCATGTTGTTGTAATATTCTGGTCCCGTGTCCACGTTCCGCTGCCCGTGGGCCGCGTTGAGGATGTGGGTGAATCCCGCCTTCTCCAGGCTGTAGCGATCCAACGCTGTTTTTCTGTTAAAACAAGAGCTGTCATGTAAGTCAAGAAGCTTCTTATTCAAGAATAGAAAATAAATTTAAGAAAACCTCTGATTTGGTATGTTCTAAATGTTAGGGAAAAGATAATGCTTTAACAATTTACCATTTTAAGGATCTTAACATATTGTCATTCAGTTTGGAGCTGTCATTCTTTTTGGAATTCCTAATTATGTCTCCCAGGTCCTTAGAGCATGTTTAATATGAATTTATTTTCCTGTTACCTTTGTAACATAGGCAATGCTGGCTTCTGTCGATCTTGTACAAGAACAAACATGAGATGTAGAAAGAAATAGAAGGAATTATTTAAAGTCATAAAAGGAAATCAGTGGCAGAACTTGAAATATGCTGTTTTCCCCTTCTGTCCCATCAATTGATATTGCAGAACTAATAACGGAGTCAGTAATATATGAGTAGTAAAATCATCTAGAATTCAAAAAGCAGTTCCTCTTCCCCAAAAGAAGTTGCTGAGTTTTTTCTCCATTTCTTTATAAAATACATAAAATTTTTAAAACCCCATCCTTCTGTGAATACAACTTCCTATCACAACTCCATTTCACTGTTGTGGTTCATCAAACCAGAGGCCTAAAGCAAAAAGGACTAGATATGGAAATTGGATATTAGCCTTCAGAGGAAGCTGGAAGTCATATTTTTAGCCAAATGTTCTCATTTATTCTTGTCCTCTCTTCCCTTGGACAAGGGAAGTCAGATAGGAGAGGAAAGCTTAGATTTGTGTGCTCAATACCCACTGTAGGTGCTTCCAGCAGGATGAAATTCCTTAAAAAATGCAGGGTTCATGGCCAGGCATGTAAAAGCTTTTTTTTTCTTCCATTACAGAAGCTTTTTGTTTGGGAAAGTTCTGTACTGAAAAAGCTGTCAAGATTCATTAGTGCCTAGGAAAACTACCAAGCTTTTTACAAAAAGACAAAATGGCATAAGCTTTCTTCTGTTAATATATTTTCACATAACTACTTCATGATGTGAGAAAGCTTTTTCCAAACAGAAGTATCTCTCTGCATTAATGCTTCCTGAACAATTCCATGTGTAAATGTAGCTGCTGTCGCACAGGACATTGTGGTGGGCTACCTGTTGTGTTTCATAATTCCAGTGGTCACAGCTCAGAATAGCTTGAAGTTGACTGCATTTCCAGGTTCTAAGTCAAAACCCCTTTTTGAGCAGTCAAGCACCTAATCATTAGAGCATTTAACTGGGATATGGATACTGAAGGTTTTACCTGTGCTTGCTCTTATTCAAATGAAGCCCATGATCATTGGCTGTTCTGAGTAGACATTGCCCTGCAGAAATTCCTTTCTGGTCAGGAATGATAATGTCTTGACGTTACTGGTATTTTTGCCATGAAATAAGATCACATGTCCCCTCTATGATAATATAAAAAGTAAATAAAAGCTTCACTTAGTGTGGTGATGCCTACCTAATAAGCTCAGTAGACTCTGGAGGGCAGAGAAGCCGCAGCATCCTGCTGCTAATGCTGTGAGTTGCCACTTTCACCTCATGTTAAATAATGCTTACTCCTTCCCTTTGTGTTCCTATAGCAGTGATTGACCTAGAAAGTCTTTCTTTTTCCTCCCTTCTTTTAGGAGGTTTTGCCTTTTTATTTAACCAGTTGAAGGCAAGGCAGTTAGGTGTTAATTTTGCACCACAAATGCATTAGCTGTTGTTTTGCCCTTGACCTGTTGGAGGTTGGGAATATGCACATTGTTAGTCTGTTTGCTCCCTTTGTTTCTGGACTTAGGCTGGAAACGGAACCAGAAGCAGCAATGTATCAACCTTGAATGGTGTTGCAAAAACTCATTATAAATGCTCAGATGTAACTAAATCATCTTTTGTGAAATAACTTTCTTTTTTTTTTTTTTTAACAGCAAATTACAAGTGTACCAAGGAAATACTTGGGAGGTTTTCAACTCCACTGTCTTTGGCACTGAAGAATTTATGCTCTGTTTTCCCCAATGCTTGGGATAGGCTGACTTTAAAATGTTATCTGCTATCTAATTGTGTTTGATATGCAAACTGATTCGGCAATACCCTTTGGAGTGAATGGAACCTTACCCAATGGAATTGTTTTCTTTATAATACAGATGCATATTTTCTTTTTTTCTACTGACATTGCTAATCTGAAAAGCTTCAAGAAAATAAATGCTCAGTGTTGAGCACTCAAATCTGTTAAGTTCTCCACATTTTCACTGGAATAGCTATCACTCAAACTGTGTGTAGGTGTTGCAGAACCCTGTGAGTTGAAGCAAGTCCTAAAATACTTGCCCTGTCTATGTGGAGCAGGGTCAGTACAGGTCCTGTGGCTTCGTGGCTTGTGCATCTGCAGGCTGAGCTACTGCACACAGTCTGTAAAGAGGATGTCAGGCACCTTTCTTACCGCAGAAACCCTGGACACTTTTATCTATGGAAAGCTTTTCCTAAGGTTTCTAATATGTAATGTGTGGAGATATGAAGAAAGAGTTGTTGTGTAATAGAAAATAGGGTTCACTGGACTGCAAGAGGTGCTTGCCTTGGGCTTTAGAATCTGCATCTTTTGAAGAAAGCTGAAGTGACACTTAGTCTTTTTCAAGAGCAAGAGTGCTTGGTTTCAAACCTAATATGGATATTAGAAAGTACTTTAGCTCTTTCTTCTTTCTCTCATCCCCCCAGTCTTACACTTGATAATTATATTTTCCTGAGAGATTTCGCTACTGTTCTTGGAAAATTTTTCCATTTTTTTGTCCTTGTAAAATCTTTCCCCAAAATCTAGGCCAAGACCCCAGCTGGACCACCACTTGTTGTACTGACTCAGTTTTGTCTGCTTTTTACCTCCTGTCAGCCATCTTTTTACTTTGTTCTTTGATCATAAACATTTCCAGGCAGAGATGGCCTGTGCTGAGACTGACACTGCCATAGTATAGGCAGTTAAACTTGGGGTCATGCTGGGTTTGCAGCAGGTTGTTTCCCAGTTAACAGAGCAGGAAACAGCCTCGTAAGGCCTCACATGGGGGACCTGTGTGCCTGTAAATGGAAATGTTCTTGTGCTTGGAGTGCCCGTAGCCATCAGTGAGCTCTGGCTTTGTGGGAAGGACTGGCTTGCTTTCCACCCTCAGCTGAATCTGCAGTGTAGATGCTGTTGAGAAAGCATCCCTCTGTCTGTCCACTGTAACCAGAGCCTGGGGGGTTTGTTGTGTTTCATCATGCATGATACTTCTGATTCCACCTCAAGGAGAGGGCAATGCTCTTGGTCCTCCTTGCAGTTTTTATCATGCCTGAGGTATCAGTATTTTAGAGGAAAGGAAGGAATAAATCAAGCATAAATATCTGCAAATATCTGATTGGTTGAGGTTACTAATAGCATAGGATCATTCAGGGGTATATGAATCATGTACCTTATTGGCAGATTTATAACTCTATTTCTAATTCACTTTTGACTAGAAATGGCACAGTTGTTTTTTTCCTTGTAGTTGCTCACTACCAGAGTATAATAGTCAAGCTAACAACATTCCTCTTTTCTTGGGTGCTGCTGTTTCCTATTAAATTGCAATTAATACTTCCATTTTTGTGATTATGGTTGAATTTTAAGTAGCCATTGTAAAGATGAGCTTGCTACAAATGCCAGTGTAGGTGAAGCCATAAGCACTTGACTACTCTTGCAATTGTTTTCATTTTGTATATCTCCACCATCTGTGGTATTAGCACTTGATTTCCTTTAACATGGTGTAACCGTGGTCTCCAATGTCTGCCTGAATGTGTTCCTATGCAAGGAAGGTGAAGTGTGGCACTGGGAGATAACAGTGAAAATTTCAGTGTAATTCTGTTTAGTAAGATGACCTGGACAGATTGGTTCCATGTAAAAGCTCATCAGCTCTTCAGTTCAGAGCACATAAACTTATGTTAAAAGTTAAGTATACCCCAAAGTCCTTTTCTCTATGTTAAGCAAAAGCTCAGTGCTTTGCTGAATCAGACCCAGCATTTACTGTAGGGCAGATGGACTCATAAACATGTTTTTTAAAGTTCTGAGGCAAGGGGGAGTACTTTGATGTGGGAATCCCACCTCAGTGATGAAAACTGGAGATAAAATCACTTTCACATATGGATATATTGATACTAACAGACTCACCAAAAGGGAAAACTGACCCAGACAAAAGTGTCATCCAGTTTCAGATGGTTCCCAAAAGACTATTTACCTCTCTTGGGTTGTGCAAGGGCAAATAGAGGGCTTGTCTGAGACTTTAACTGTGCCTGCTGTCAGTTTTAAGGCCAAGTTTCATAGGATTAATAGCAAGTGCTGCAGCTAGCTCTGCCTTCTTCTGGAAGCAACAATATAAGTAGTTATAACATGAAAAAGAATGCTTTCTTTCAGGCTGCTGTCCCCGATATACCAAATCCATTCTCTCTCTTTTCAAAAATACTGTCATAACAAGCTTCAGTCCCAGCTGCTTTTGTTAGAAAGTTGCCCAAATCAATGGAATTGGAAGAGATGGGAAAAGAAGTTGCAGGCGCTGCAGCCTGCCCTCCACATGCAGTATTAAGTATATTGAAAGCAGCTAACAAAGGGAAGAGAAGGCAGCTCATGAGGAAAACACAAGTACACCCAAAGGAAGGGAAGGGATCCTCCAAAATACCTCATGAGGGTGGGGGCAGAGCAACTCCCTCCACAGGTAAGTCAGCATCTTACAGCTGGTACTGCTCAACCAGATAACTGGTGTGCTTATCAACTTCAAGTAGAACCAAGTCTCTTAAACTTCATGCAAAGATTGTGCAATGCAAACATGTTTCAGTATAGACTGTTAACACCACAGATTGACGTGACCCAGATTGACAAAACAAAAGGAAATCTGAGGCAACATGTTACTAGGAGAGGAATCGTCTCTCTCAAACTTTTCCATTTTCTTAAGCGCTAAAGGAAAGCTCGATGCAGGATGATAATTTACCAGATGGTCAGTGTCAGAAAGAAGCTTGCTGAATATAGGCAATATTGACACTTTCTTAAGAAAATCTGGCAGTTCTCCCTCCTGAGGAGAGATGTTGAGAATTTCCAATAATACTGACCCAATTTTCTTTGGTAACTCCAGCACAGAGGGAGTCTAGAGATAGTGTAGCATTGTATCTCCTGTTCTTTCCGAGGTGTTGCTCCATTTCTCTGAGTACCTCCTGTTCAGTGTGAATTGAGAATTTTTACGTACCACTGAAAATACTGAACAGGATCTTCAGAATATGGGGTAGAAAAAGATTTAGTAGTTTATTTTTCTCTAGCCCAGAATGGTGGATGTAGTTTTGTAAGTGATACAACCTAGACAGAGGAAATAACTCTGCTTTCTATACAGCAAAGGCAGCAAGCACACGTGCTGTAGTCAGTTCCTGGTCTTGACCTCATCAAACTCATCAAATGTTAGGAATTGCTGATAGACAGAGATATTATATAGGGAAGTGTTACTCTTCTTGGAAACCACTGGAGCACTGAGGTTTACCTGTCCAGTGTTACAGATCTGCATTTTCTGGATTGTTAAACTTCTGTTACAATTGGCATATTCTCATTCTACCCCAGTTGAAACCATGTCCTCAGGAGTGTTGTTATAGTCTAAATCAGCATTCGCTTCCATTTTTATATGATTAATACTGTGTAAATGCTAGGAGCTTGTAATGCTAAATGGTGGGAGGTAGCTGTTTTCTAGCCTGAGTGAGTCCCATCTGTTTTCTTCTAGGTTAGTGTAAATTGTCTTTTTACTTAGTCACTTGGAAAAGGCCATACTGTATTTCTTCTCTGCAGAAAGGTATGAGGGAGAGAATGAGTTTTAGTTAAGCATATATTTGGTGTTTAGTTATTTGTCTTAATTATCATGCGCTCCAAATTGTAGGTTTGAGTTACTCGTCTTCTTATCTGCATTAGTTCTGAAGACCATGAGCCATAGCACAGCACAGCCACAGACCATAGCTTCTGTGAATTGCAAGCTCAGTTCAGTTGCATATCCAGAATATTATTTTTCATACTTAACTTGTAAAGAATTAGATTTCAGAAGACTTCTTTTTCTTTGGGAATAATTTGAGAACATGGCAAGACCCGAAATTGTGATCAGGCCTTAAATCCTAATGAGATCTAGCAGATGTTTAAGAGGAAAACAAATTCTTGGGAGGCCTTTGTCTTCAGCTGAAATATTCTTTGAACTTCAGAAATGTGGAACCCTAAACATCATCTCGGGTAATAAGGCCATCACTGAAGAGCTACAAGAAGAAACTAGAAGATGAGTCACTGGCAGAGATTTTCCACACAATCCTGGTGAACCAAGCACTTTTGGAATTAGCCAGTAAAACTGCCTGTGCAAGCAAGCAAGTAAGTGGCCAGTGAAAAAAAGGAGCAAAACAAGGCTGCTTTCTATCACTTTAGAAGACTTCTAAATATGAGGAGGATACATGCAAACACTAATCCTGGTAGCAATTGAACCAAAATCTTGGCCACGTGTGTTTTATTCCTATCACTGGACTGTGTCATACAAATTCCAGTGTCTGGTCTTTAAAAGCCCTTGGAACTTGCTGGGGGAAAATTTCAATTGGAGCTGAACACAGCATGTTATATTTTGAGGCTTTGATTATTCTGGGTCTGACAGGCTCATGGAGATTTCATTGCCTCTGGGCAACATCTGCAGCAAGGCCTTGTAACAAAAGGTTGGAGTGGCCTCACAGGGCTCCTTGATAGCCTGTACTGCATTAGAAGGAAGATGTGGTTACGTAGTCAGGGTAATTAATTAGCATTTCCATAAGCAGTCACAAGTCCTGTTAACCTTGTAAATGCAGGAGGCAGGAATGAAGCACAGATGTGGAGGCTCTGAAGATAAATTCTGACTGTGTGTGTTAACTTGATTTTGTTGATGAATTTCACTAAATTCTTTCAAGATCAACCTCAATTTAGCATGGCTAAAGACACAAATGCACCCAACATCTGTTCATGGCTCCCTGGCATCTCTTTGGCCACCAGTTCTAAAGCAAGATCTTAAAACAATATAAAAACCCTACCACACTGAAGGGGTAAGCTGTTGGTCAGGAGTAAAATATGGAGCTGGCTAAGGAAAGATACAGAGGTCAGTGGACTTAGCCTATTTCAAACCAAATGTTAGTTTTTGTAGTGAAAGGCTGCATCTTGCCTGCAGACCAGTTCTCCTCTCAGATTTTCTGCTGTTTAAGTTTACACTTGTCTATCTGATAAGAGTTGTTTACTTTTAGAGAGTCCCACTTTCAGGTGAAGTTTTATTTCTTTCTCCCTCCACCTGCTCCTCACTTCTCTTTCCTTCTCCATTGGTTTTCTCATTCTTCTGTCTTGTCATGTGGGGGACTTGTTTCCTCTTGAAGCACCATTGGTTTTCCTCCTGACTTAAGACTGGTCCCCTGCAGAAACATACTGCCCAGAATAAGGGGGTGTAGCTCTAAGTACCTCTCAAGAAGCTTGTATTTCTATTCCTCTGGTTAGTTTGTATGAAGTGCCAGGTGTGTGGTGTACTCAGTGTCACGCCTTCTAGCATTAATTAAATTACAAGGTGTAAGAAGCCACTGCTACAGGAAGATTACAGGAAGGAGTCAGTGACTTGTGTCCTGGGCTGAGACTGACTTCTTGTCTGGTTAGATCCCTTTGCTCAGTGGGCACAGCTATAGCTTCATCACAGAGATTAGAGGGAAGTTCTTCTAACAGTTTCAATCAGAATAATTCTCCTGGTGATTCTAAACAAGGAAGTAGGAAATAAATGCCAGAAGTGGCCGTTCTTTATACTGAATCTTGAGTTAGAAATATCTAACAGGAGGGGCAGGGTAGGATGTGGAGATAAAAACTCAACCCCCTTTTCTTTTGTTCCTGAATCATTTGGACAGGCTGTTCCCATGGCTTAAATTTTTATCCCACGCCACACACACACATGCACACTCTCCCACCCCCATCTCTAAAAGTGGGAGCCCTGGCTTGGTTCAAGACCAGAACTCTTGTGTCTTTCTGTTGCCTCTGGCGCCACAGAAGTAATTGGTGGATGATATTAGGAGTCTTGTAACTTTCAAAGCTGTATATCTTTCCTCTTTTATAAGCTGGCGACAGATGAATTTTAGGACCTTTAAAAAAATTATTGAGAACTTTGGAGCCAGTGGGGCTCCTACTTGTGTCTTTCAGTGATGATGTAAAAATAAATGTCATGTTAGTGCAGGGTGTAGAGGAAAATGGGAATTGGACCAACAATGCCTAAGGGGTAGGAAAAGCTCTCTTGCCCTGTTCAGGGCTTGGATTGGGGGATTTTCTCATGGCTTGTCTCCCGCTGCAGCAGTCATCTCTGCTTCTTGGAATAGGTTGTTTCTAGTTTAGTCCTGTGCTCAGCAGAGCTAAGTCTGTTTTGTGGGTTTGGTTTTTTCCAAATCACAGCTGGTCTCATCAATGAGACACATCTCTGCAGCTTTGCCTTCGTCAGGGTTCTGTTTGATTTAATCTCTTTAGCAATTTGGAAATGCAGAGTGTTCCATGTACACAAGCACAGGCTCAGAAATGCAGAAATACCACTGAAGGATGATCTGTCTCTTTAGTCACTTTTCAAGAATTACATTTTAGGCCTAAACCAACCTAAGGTGTGGCCAACACATCTAGGCCATGCTCTTCTGTGAGGGTAACTGTGGAACGACTTTAACTCAGAGATAAATGACAAATTTCTCCTTGAAATGAACCATTTAAAAATAGATCATGACGAGCTTCAGCCTCTACAGCCTACACTGATGCCACAAGCAGTGCTGTCACTCTGTCTTTAACAGCAGACCCAGCCGCACTTAACCTGCACTTTCCAGAAGCAGCAGTAACAGTAAGAGCCACACCAGGCTCTGACTGCTCTGTGGAACTCTGGCATCTGTCAGTGGTTTCAAACACTCTGCTCTGTTGGTGAGCTGTGTTTAGTAGAGCTTGGTCATCCCCTATGTAGTGGAGATGTACCAGGTGTAGCTGCTATGCAGGGAGGTACTGTGTGCACTTACTCATCTCCTATGTAGAGGCTGGGCCAGACTTCATTGACGTGAGTGTACTTGGGGCATCCTTTCCACAAGAGCCGCTCCAGTTCAAATGCCCCTGGGGTACAATAGTCCTCATCAGGATCTATTTTGACTGCTGTGTATGCATTTTTCTTCCCAGCATTCCAGCTTCCTGATGACATCTTGTCCATGGAGTAGTGCTCTCAAGATGTGCAAGAAACTGGAATGCAAAAAAACAGAACATTAACCCAAGGAAGCACAAAGCAAGTGACTTCTGCTCCAGCTGAGGGACCCTGGGAGCAGGACTGACCAGGTGTGACTGAGCATTGTACGAGACAGATAAACCTGCTCTGTGGCAAACAGAGACTTGCACCCAGATTTTTGCCTCCCCTGAATGAGATGAGGAATGTGTTGTTGGAGGAGTTCACCAGGAACGGGAACAAAGCCCAAAGGTTTCTGATTATTGAAGTTCAATCTCTGCCAGGAATCCGTTTCCTGAAAAATCCACTGGTAAGAATTTGGTAGGTCTAACAGCCTAGGGATCTAAAGCACCTAGGGGAAGTGAGTGCAAATATAAGTTGCTAGGGTTTTTTTATCATTGACTAAGAGGCTTGTCCTTTGTGATTTTCAGCAACATAGAGAGATGAAATGTGTCTATTCAGGTCAATGTTGCATACTCTTTTCTACTCTTCTCTTTCCTATGTTGCCAGCTACAGATTACCTGCCTGCTGCATCTCCCCATGGGCTCTGTTTTTGTTTCCCCTGCTGGACTCTCTGATGTCTCAGGGTAGCAGTTGCTCATGCCTTATATTCCCTTCAAGGGAGAAGTTGAACCTTGTGGTTCTGTAAGAGACTCGTAACAAGATGTGGAGTTGGGCTTGATCTTATGAAGTGTGCAAGTAGAGCCTGCCAAAAATCCACCTTCCTTGCAGGCAATGAATCCTATAGTTGCTCCCAAATTTTTTTTTTGTGTTGGCTGCTGAACATTTGTGTCCTTTTAATTCCAAAAATCTGGCTAATGCCTTCTGCTATTGTAGAGTTCTCCTGAAAAGCAGGATGTCCATTTTTCACTGACATCCCATGTACCCCTGGGGTTTGTTTGCTCAGTTTGGGCTCTTTTGTGCCTGTCATGTTCTGTTCTCTGCAAAGCTTGAAAAAGCCAAATGATTCCTGTTTTCCTACTCCAAAGCTGTGTAAGATTGTGGAGTCAGTTTTTGTTTGGCAAGTGTACACCTTTGTTCAAAAATTGGCTTGCTTTCACTGGCAAGGGGATCTATCTTTCAGCCAAGCTTCTAAAAACACGATGATGATGTTTAGCTAAGTGGTCCTCTCTTGAGATTTTTAAAGGGTTGTGAGAATTCCAGCTCATAGCAAGTTTACCTTGGGCTTGTCTTGCATGCCTGTGTGTAGTATCAAGTCCCACCTCTCCACCCCAGTAGCCATGCCCTGGGAGAGCCTTCTTCCTTCCCATGCCAGAATTATGCTACTTCTACACACAGACTCAGCAGTGTAGATAATGTTTGTCTGTCAGAGATACAAATCTAAGACAGTCTGACTTGGGGAGTGATTAGGCTGTTATCTAGAACTTGATAAGAACTGCTGTTTGTCTAGTAAGGAATTATCTTAACTGAGAGCCTGTTGCCTTGATGCTCAGGGATTGACGACTTTTGTTCATGGCTCCATAAAATGGGATGAGGAAAGGAAGGGAAGAAGAGAAAGCAATGTAATCAGTAATCACAGTTGGTGGCCACAGTGCATTGATTTGTTACACCTCAGAACAGGGCAATTACATCTGCAAATTATCGTTTGTGGTACTGGAACACTGGCACAGTTTGAAGCTTGGTTAACAGTCTGAAAGCTAGACCACTGCTGAGAAATCCTTGTTTCTGTCTGTCCTGGGAAGCCATATGCTCCCTGAACTTTCAAGTACGTTATGTTCTTTTAAGCCTTGCCAATGTTATCTGCTGCAGGGATTTTTAAATTGAATTAGAGCACAGGAAAGCATCAGTTGAAATTCCTCTAATAAAACATGTATTTCAGATTTGACTCTAGACTAAGAAGTAACAGAGTTTAACTAGGAGGAGGGGAAGAGGGGCAAAGGGGCTGGTTTGCTACTTGAACTCTGGAAATAATTGCCATGAAGCATTTGGTTGGGGGCAGAAGGGCTTATGTCTTCCCAGGAATCAGAGATGTCTAACCTCATCTCATATCAGTTGTTCTATGTACACCAAACAGAGCTCCAGGAAGACTATTCCCTAGGCCAGCCCTCTTGGAATAAAAAGTGAAAAGTAGATTGGATTTTTTTGGAGTGGTTGTTCTTAATGCTATTGAGGGTATAAGGGATGAATGTTTAGCACAAGCCCAGGCAGGGAAAGCTCAGATTTCTTTGGCAGACTTGTGTGGAGAGGAGACCATCTCTTGCAGAGCGTTCACCCAGTGCAGTCAGATGGCAGACAGATTGCAGGGTTACCTCTGCACAGGCTTGTTGGAGCAGGCTCCCACCCCTTGTGGTGCTTCATTTGGGCTATGGATAAGTTAGTGCAGGCTGAATGATGTACCAGTGCTGTGCCAGCTTGGCAGTCACTTCATGGCACTGCGCTGTGCTGGTGGGGCACATCACAGAATAGTCTGAGTTGGAAGGGACCCACAAGGGTCAGCGTTAAGTGAATGGCCCGCACGGAGATTGCAACCCTGGCATTATTAGCACCTTGCTCTGACCAACTGGGCTAATCCCAGGGTCATGTGGAAGCTCTCTGGAGCACGGACTGTCCTTACGTCCCTTGCATAAAGAACTCTGCACCCTGCTTGCTTCTGGAAGTGCTGCTTCAGGACAGCCTTTCTGTTTCAGAGGGGAGGGCTGAAAACTCAGCTGGCT
Organism: Pardalotus punctatus; assembly: GCA_013400915.1. NCBI lineage: Eukaryota > Metazoa > Chordata > Aves > Passeriformes > Pardalotidae > Pardalotus > Pardalotus punctatus. The sequence continues at coordinate 407,817 of VZTX01007314.1, read as the reverse complement.
GTGGACCTGTCCGTGTCCCAGAGGAGCTCTCCCCAGCAGGAAGGTTTGAGCACAGCTTCAGGGCAGAAGGAGGAGCAGAGCTTTTCCCTGTGCCCGAAGTACAGCTCCCCTCTCGCTCAGCCAAGGCCAGGCTGTGTGAGCTGGTGAGACCTTCCTGTTCCCGCTCAGTGCCACCTGTGGTGGCTGGGCAGACCCCAGGGCAGGGCACACCTCGGTGGGGCCCTGCAGGTGCTCGAGCCTGTGAGATTCTGCCTGCTGAGCCCGGCATCCCGCAGGTTCTGCCGCTCAATCCAGCGTGTGCACAGAACACTGAACTGCCAGTGCTCCAGTTCTGCTGTCATGGACTTAAGTGTATTATCAGAACAAGGATGATAAAAATCCAGTCATCTGCATTTTTATACCCTAATCTTTCTCTTCATAAATAAGACCAAAGTGCATGTTATCTAATAAATTTTATTTGTTAATCGCTTGGATGGCTGGAATATTTTTCCCCCTCGGGTTATATGTATATAAATGAAAATATTGTTAGTGATTTCACAAAATGGTAATTCAGAATAATGGAGAGTTAATCCTCTTTTCATTAGTGAGCCACTTCAGGACATACACTGTGGCAAATTACACTGCATTTTAAGTCATTCTCAAGTGCTGTGCACGAGAAAAAAAACATTAAACTAGTTTTGCATTGATAGAAGTAATTGTGTGGCTAATTTGGTTAAGCAGCATGCATTAGGCACAGCAAAGGAATCTCTTCTTTATGTTCACTATCTACTCTACAGCTGCCAGATGGAATTTCTTATACAGCTCTTTAGCTTTTTTTATTTTATTTTTAACAAAGCAGGGAGGGAGGAAAGAAAGTGCAAGGAAAAAAAAAAAAGGAAAATCTGCCAGTCTATCTGCTGTTTAATTTAATTCAGAGCATGAACACAGTCTAGTGGCTGGAGCACTAACATGGCAGTGAAAGATTTGCCTTCTGCACCATGTTTGGAGTCCCTTGAACTGCTCAAATTAATCCAAAATTTCCAGTAAAGCCCTGTGAAGTCATAGAATGGCTCATTTTCAAATTTGTTCAATTGAAGGGATGTCCAATCCCACCACAAAATTTGTAGGGGGTGAGTTAATACTTTTGGAAATGTCAGTCATGAGCTTTACAGTTTGGTAATCCCACAGATGGGGGAGGAAAACAGTTTTTTATCTAGAGGTGAACGTCAGAGCCTTGGTGGTGCTGTGCACATTTCTAATGCTGGTTTTCCACATGTAGTGGAAGTTTCTGAGTACTTCGAGACTGAAAGCTATAAGTCATTAGCCACATAACAAAATACTATGTTTCTTAATATTTTTGGCTTGACCTGCTGTGCAAGCCTGCGTGCTCTGTATAAAGATGCCAAACAATTTGGCAAGATTTATGCCTGGGAGTTAAGATTCAAGTCAGCTGTAGAGACTTAAAAAGAAAAAAAAGCAAAGAAAAGCAGGCATGCACAGACAAGGACTGCATTAGCCTTTGTCCTGTGCAAGGGCCTGTACATCCTTTCCTTTTCTGCACTCCTCCCTGCACAGGGGTTCCCCCATCACTGCTGTTGTCCCAGCCACACTCTGGCTGCCAACTTGTAGCTGTATTTGTGTGCCTGAAGCTTCAAATCTTGAATAAAGTCAGAGCCCAGTGGCCTTGGTAGAAATATGCAATAAGAGACACTAAACAAATAAAAAGTAGGAAGAAAAATGGAAAGAAAAGACAATTTTCCTTCTCTTTCCTTCAGAAGTATTAGCTGTACTGTCATGCTGGTCACAGGGCTTCCTTGCCTTAATACCCACTTCAGTCCATATTTATATAGCAGAATAGTTTAAGTTCTTTGCCTCCCATGTTTCCTGCTCTTGGAAGTTCTCCCAGCCCCTATGACATCAATCACTTGTGTTAGTGGTGTTTTTGATGCTGGCATTATTAAATTTAATTTGGTGTGCACAAGTGTACAGGCCTTGGTTTTGTACTCAGAGTGGTCTAAAAGGTAGTTCTCCCTGAAAATACCAAGCCGTTGCAGATTTATCTGGTTTAGCTGCCAAGTAAAAGTTTTCAGCATGTAGCAAACACCTAAATATATAACCTGTTTGTAAATGTGGAGGCAGATTTTAATTGTATTCCTGTTTTGATGCTTTCAGATTTTGCTTCCTACCTGTTTCCTCATGTCAGCTCTGAAAAAGGAGTGGAGCCATGATATCATCAGGAGTTTTTTCCAAGATACCAAGGGAAGGAAAGAAAACTACCTATCAGCTCTGAGCTTTTAATGAGGAGTCGACAGAAACAATGACATATCTACTGGACCTTATACCCACCTCAGTGCAGTAGGCGATAAACACAGTGCCCTTGAAATTAATTGGTGGTTTGACCCGCAAAACTGGGGACTGAAGTAGTTAATCTACTGCCAAGCAGAAGAACAAAAAAGTGGGAAAAGAAAGGACCCAAGAGAAGGTAAGGATGGGGAGAATACCAGTTCTACACTTTGAAAAAGATGTGCAAAAGACTTGAATCTGATTAGTAACCAGTCTTCAAGTAAGCACTTTATCAGTGCTGAAGACAGACAAAAATCAGATCTAATGACTGAGAGTCTTCAGAAATAGTGAGGGAGGATCTATTCAGCAAGTTCTTGAATTTTTAAGAAATGTTCTGTTCTTCCATTTCCAGCCCACATGCCAGATGCATACCTCCCTTCAGGGTGAAAAAGTGCTTGCCCTTTTTGAGTATGACTAAGCAGAGGGCTGTTTTATAAACTGGAAAGTTCTTGCAGAAGCCAATGCACATGTCTGGAGCACAGCGTTTGCACTTGGGAGGAGGGTAAACAGTGCTTTGGTTTCTAAGCTTTTTGTATCTCAAAGTACATCAGTTAATCTGAGAGCTGGTCAGCTGCAGTAACAAAAGCTTGCTTTGTCAGATGATTTAACTAAATGAATTGAAAATGGTGTTCCCTGATATGCCACCCCGGTGCTATTTTGCTCAGATTCCGAAGGCTGGCAGCAGCCATGAAGGGCTGTGTGCTTCCCCTGTAACCTCGTGCTTGCTGCACCACACGGTACTGCAATGAGCTGCGGTGCTGCAAAGGCTCCTTGGGTGGGGTTGTGTCTTGTTTTGTTTTGTTGGGGTTTTTTCCCTAACACTAAGCCAAAAAGGTTAATTTTTTTTTAAATACTTCTTGTGATGGAGAAGTCTTTCAAAAAATATTTCTCTAAAAGACCCTTGAAAGAATTTAGCAAATTCCAAAACTGGAATTCCCCAGGTACTTGCAGGACACTCAAGCAAAAAGTACAATCCTGTGTTCCTGTGCTAGTCTTCACCAAAATTCATTTAGTTCAGTTCCTTTATTTTATCCCTGCATTCTTATGCTTAAAGCATTCATGGACTGTAAAATAGTTCATGTATTGCAGTCATCTTTAAACAGCTTAAAACCAGAAGAATTGTAGCCTCTGTGCAATTATTTCCCAGACCCTCCTGCTGTGAATATTCAAAACTAACCAGTTATTTAAATGAATTTCTAAGCCACATATGACTTTTTAAAAACTTATTTTTGCCCTCATTCTTTATTGTTGACTGGACTGGTTAATTGAAAACAGATTAAGCCGAGATTTCATTAAATATTATGAGAGTGTCCAAAGAAACTTAAAACACAGCATCATCTGAGAGAATTTGAATTCAATTGGAAAAGCTAGATTTGACTGGAGGGTGGAGCAATTATGGAAAAATAGGCAAAATATTCTGGGACAGATGTTATAAATCTCAAAAAATTGCATTTTCATTCCTAACTTTTAAATTGAAATTATGTCCATGATAAATACACTTTTGACACCTAATTTCCTAATTTATGGAGTGATTTCTATAACATGACAAATTTGGTTTTCTAAAATTATACATTATGGTTTCAAAACCTTTTTGACTCTGTAATAATTTAATTTATTTTTCTCTGCAACAAGTTAATGAAACTAATTATTAGCTTGGCAGTTTTTCAGTTCTCAGTCCTCTCCCTGCTTTACTAAACTAGGTTATTAAAGGAAGAAAAGGAGCAGAAGTACAGCAGAAAATGTATATTGCTTAGCCTTACCTGTAAGCTTAGTTGGGTGCTGTAGGTAACTGGGTCCTGTGAAGTGCTGCAGAACGACAAAAGAAACTTTACTAACTTTGCAACCAGAGTCTATTTTTAGAGGAAGATTTGCTGACTCTGACCTTGAGTGCTACCCACTCCAAATGACGATCTTTACATCTGCTGGTAAAACCTGAAACATTAAACCAGGCAGTTTACTTACCTAGTCTTGGTATGACTAAGATAACATGATGCCTGCATGTTGACTATAATAAAACAAACCTCATCTTTGATGTTGTCCCCTCGTCAAGGCCAATGCTATGTTTACTGCTGCATGTGGGTGAGGAGCTGTTTCCTGTCATGCTGTGCACAAGTGATTCGGCACTGGCACAACAATGGGCAATGGCAGAGATGTCATCCTGACAAGGTCCTTTTCTTTTGCATGTGCACCACCAGAAAACCATCTTCCCCACCTCCTGTCTTGGTTTCCTCCAGTGCCAACACTTTCAATATCCATCTCACTATGAAATGCCTTTCTTTGTTGAGAGCAATGTGGTGCTCAGTCCTGCTCAGTTCTGGTGACATGACCACAGCTTGCCAAGAAGAGGCAGAGGTGCACCCTCCAACCTTTGAAAAATTTTCTACTTCCTTAAAGAGCTCCATGCCTTCCTGCTGAAGGAAGCTGAAATTTTGTCTAGTAAGTCACAGCCAGGTTCATCAAAGATCAAAGCTGCTTTCCCTGGTATCAGAGCCACACCTCTTCCACTCCAGTACTTTGTCTGCTGTGAATGGTGACATTCATGGCCACAGGGCTGTCTGCCGAAGGGCATGGGGATCCCACACAAGCAGCTGGACACAACATCCTCTGCCCGGGCATTTGTTCTGCAGCAAACCCTCCCCCAGAGTGTGCAACCTGGGCAAGAGCATTAGGAGGATGAGATTTTGGCACTGTTGGAGCTAGCCTTGCAATGATGGAAGATCCAGCTGTCAAGTGAGTATTGATATTTCTTAAGAGAAGTTCTTCAGATCTGTTGTCTTCTGCCTGGGAACAGGGAAAGGAGGTAAAGAGACCAGTCAGGGCAAGCATGTGATACTGGAATCAGTCCTTTGGTCTCTGGACCTCATTCCTTCTGTTGAGTTGACCATCCTGGGAATGATCTCTTTGAGCAGACCTGCATGCACTGCTTGCCTATCTTTCTGGCTCACAGTGCTCTCTACTGTCACACCACTGCCTGCAAAAAGCAGCCAGCTATTGATGGAAATCTACTGTGGAACTTTTTTCATTTCTTTCAAGAACAGAAATAGTCTTCTGAGACTCCAAATGCCTGTGCCCTACCAAAGATTCAGGTTGCCTGAGCATTTTTTCCCGACGTATCCGAGTCCTACAGTAGTTGCCATTAATTTTCAGTGGGACACAAATCCCTGACTCTGTCAGTTATTTTTAATGTTGCTTTAAATCCTTTCAATCACCTTTGTCATCCCCTGTCTGTTTAAGAGATAAAAGTTCATCCCAGAAGGACCAGGGCCAGACTTGGTCATGGCCTGCAGCTAATGCTGCAGCACAGATGTGAAATAATAACAAACAGTTTCAGTTCAAGTTCTGGGCATTGGATCTGCTGCTGTTTCATGCTAACGGCATCACTCTAGCCAAGTTTCTGCATTACAAAGCAGCCAAGCTCCTCCCTGCCAATTATTCAGATAGTCACTCTTAAAATGAGAAAGAGCTTAGATGTTAGAAACCTAGTGTGCCTTCTAACTTACCTTGTAAGGTTGTTGTGAAAATTAATGCTATACTGATAACAGAGAAACTTCATGGAGAAGGAGATACAAACCCCATATAACAGAAACTAGCAGCAGTTGCTTTATCTTTATCCCTGCAGGTGACCCAGTATGGGTAACATGGGTAAGATGATCCAGCAGACCAGCAGTGCTGGTGAGAGGAGGCTGCTCTATGAGGTCTCTGTGCCCCAGGGATGGGCAGTGCTCTGTTACTTGTCTCTGACCAAGGTTTGTCTGATGTCAGATCAATACCTCTAGAATGTTGTGCAGTATTGTTATTTTCAGGCAGGCATCTGAAAAAGAACTATTTTTCTGTCTGAATGGCTGTCAAAACGATATGAGCCCTTGTTCCCTTCTCTCCATTGGGTCCTGACAACATGTGCAGAAGATTACTCACCTCCCAGAAAAGTCAAAGAATGGGTAAGATTGGAAGAACCATAGTGGGTCATCTGGTCCAACCTCCCTGCTCAGGCAGGGTCATCCTAGAGCACATTGCACAGGATTGCATCCAGTTTTTGGGACTAGTTGTTTGTGTTTCCATTAGTTTTGTTTTTGTTAACTAAAAAATCCTAGTTGCTGAGATGTTTTGAGAGTGGCCAATGACTTGGAGTGCTTTGAGCCTGGATGCATAGAAAACACAGCAGGAAGGCTCTTATTTTGGAAGAGGTAAGCACCTGCCTTCTGGAAAGTTGAATTGTTACCTTGGACTCCTAAAAGCTAATGTTTGCTGTGTTATTGGTAATTTCTGAAAATCTTGGCCAAGCTGATGACGGTGCTTTGAACACGCAGCTCACTCCCTGTTCCTGGAGCCTTGCCTGCATCCAGCCTGCTTGTGTTCCATGTGCAGATCCCTGCTGTTGAGGATCAGTTCCCAGGGGCAGTCACCCACTGGCCCCATGTGGCACTGACACTTTCTGTGGAACAAGAGTATGGAACTGTGGCAAAGATGAGAACTAAAGTCCCCTCCAGAGAGAGGGGGGGGGAAAAGCTGCTTCTTTTTTCCCTTAAAAAAAAAAAAATCTTAGGAGGAATTAGTTTCTTTCACAAAGAAAAGAAAAAGGGAAAGAAATTCTAGATTTCTGGCCAGACCACACTAGAGCTACAGTTGGAAAAATCTGACACACTAAGACTTGAAATTTTTATGTTAGTTTAAAGAAAAAGCTTTGAGTAAAGTTCTGCTTTAGAAGACTTCCCTCCCCCATTCCAACCTGGTGAACTGGAAGATTTCCTCTTCATTACAAAATATGCTCTTATTTGGAAAAGCTGGGGTTTTAACAATTTCATGGGAAGAATAAGTATATAATTATATACGATTGTCCTAATGGACATTTGCAGCTGTACGGAGATGCTAATAGCATGCAGAAACCATTATGTTTCCAGTTGTTTGGCAAAAGTTAAGAAACCTTATATATATATTTTAAAGTTAACTGTAAAGTAAATCCAGATGGTTCTGTCTCACACAGACAAGCAGTCTTCAAACTAGACATATAGTTGTAGCCTGGCTATAACTTGTTTTGATTACTGCAGATAGAGAGAAATGCTTTAAATGACTGCACCCTCCTCACAAAATGCTGTGTGCCCTTGATTCTTGCTGAAGTCAACTGGCATTTATATAGCACTACATAAAACTTGTCTGACAATACCTTGCGTGCAGGAGTGTCTTGTTGGGCGTTACTCGTTTAATTTCTCTTTATACTGAACTATTGCTTAATGGCCCCCATCGGGGTTGGGGCTCTGCTGAGACAGGCATTGCAGACCTATAAAGCAAAAATGACAATTGCTGCCCTATGTAACCTACTGTTTGAGCCTGGGTTTGTGCTTCCCTCTTCATCTCCCAGCTAAGGATTGCCACAAAATATTGGTTGCATGCTTATTTTTGATTGATGTATTCAGAGTTCTATTTGATTCTTTAATAAGCGTTGTCTGTTGTGTTCATTACTTCATTTCAGCCAGACGTCGGTTGTGTTGCTGCTATCAGCAGGGGAATCAGAATTATGTTGACTTGTGAGGCCATTCTGCAAATCAAATCAAAGGGGCAGTTTTGCTTCACAGAGCAAGGATTTCAGTGTCTGAATGTTTTAACTTGACACATTAAGGAGTATTTCTGAAAGTCTGAAAATGGGAGGAACTGAAACATCCATCAGAGATTATAGACTTGTGACATGTTACTTTTCTATATTTTGTGGTTTTCTTTCTTTACTCAATAAGAAAATGTGCTTGTAGATAAAGGTTGATGTTGTTTGGCCAAGTCATATAACAAGTAGACATACTGCTTTATGAGCTTCTTAGGCAGCATTGTCAAGAGGGTAATTTGAATTTGACCTGATGGGAGTCAAATTTACTGACCAGTGCATCTCTTGCTGCGTCTGTGTCAGGGCTAATAGCTCAGCATAGTGGCTGTGTTTGTAAGAGAGTATTTGAGAGCAGGCATGAAGCAACTTCTGTGGGGGTTAGGAAGGAAGGACCCCAGTCCTGAACAAGGCTCCCTGCGCTTGTGGGGTGAGGCAGGGGCCAGGGCTCTGAAAGGCATTTTGTTCACTGTTCTGCTTTTTCTCTCGCTGTCAGCAGAAGAAAAATGTTCTGGGAGATTTGTGTTGAAATGGAGTATAGATCCCAAGGCATAGTAATGTGGAAAATAAGGATGAGGTCTTTCTTGTAACCTCCCCTTATGCATGAATGCTGGGAACAGGAAGAGCCTGGGGTCCCAAACTGCTGACTCCCATGTTGCTCAGTCAGTGTTAAGAGGAAGCCCAGGAAGGAGAGCACCTACCAGAGGAATCCTGTGCAGAGAGACTACCCAGTGAATTCCTCATTCAGTGCTGTGCAGGGCATCCTGATGTGCCCCTGAAGCCCAAAAATGGGGCATTTCCAATTGGTTAGTCTTTAAATTGACCTCTAAAGAAAATGGCATTGCCAAAATTCAAGGTGGTTTTGTCCCTAATTTACCACAGGAACACACACAGAATTGCACCTAATTCTCTTGACAAGAGAATTGGGAAACTGCCAGTCTGTTTCTACTCTTACTATTAATGGGGTTAAGAAGCTTTTTTTCTTCTACTTCTCTGTATCATTAATAATGTATTGACACAGAGGTTCCATAAATGTGTGGTCCAACCTATTTCCTAAGCATAGCACACTTAAAAAATAAACAAAAATAGTAGATATTTGGTATGTATCTCCGATCAGAAAAAATGTCCAGACATGCTGAGAGCAGGTTTCAGGTCAGAGTAATCTCATAGCATATGGAGTGCCAAATCTAGACTTAAATAGAGCTGGGAGCCAGAAACTGGATTGATGTTTGCAGTCCACTTGGTACAGACTTCTGGCTTGCTGGCAGGGAAAATGGGGAAATACCAGAGTTGCCATGCTGGTGCCATTGATCTGGTGTCTGTTCCATGGACTGCGGGCAGTAACAAACCCCTTAAAGGAAACAACATGAAATCTGTGGTCCCCACTTATGGGATAAATTTTCTGCCCTGGAGAAAATCTGTTTACTCTTCCCACACTACCTCCTTAGATAAAGCTTGGCTGAAAGCCTGAAGTTTTACATCTTTTCCAAACCTATTTATTTGCTTCCAATGTAAATTGTCTCTGGTGATGGTTTTTTTCATTTCTGTGACTATATGATATTCTCTTTAACTCTTTTATGCTCTTTGCCTCCAAGTGTTCTGATAATGAGTTCAACAGACTAAATAATGATGACAACTATAACTTGTAACAGTAACCAGTTGGAAATATGTCCCCTTTTCATTCTTAGAAAGCCTGGGGGAAGTTTGCCCAGCCACTGCCCAGGTGCAGCTGTTCTGCTGTACTTGGAACATCTGGTCCTGTGGTACCATATGGCTATGACCTACCATCTTTCTAGAAGTAATTGAGTGCACTTCATGTCATAAAACCCCACAACAGCAAAACAATGCCTAGTAATCCACCAGGAATGCTCCACACCACCTCAGGGCAAGTGCCTTTTAATGGCATTTTGCTCTGAGTTTGATCAGGTTCCAGACTATTTTAAGCTGAGAACACCATAAATGCTGGAAATGAGGTACACCATTTCAGGAAAATGCAAAATCCAGACTGAGTAGATCTGCAAAGCAGAAATAGAGTTGCTACATTATGAGAGAGATAGCAAGGCTGCCTTAATAGATGGCATTCAAGTACAGCTGTTTATGGTTCTTAACTGGTGTTGGCCCACGAAACGCATACTTAGAAAGGAAATCAGGGAGAGCTAACACATGCCTGGGGGCTTTGAAGTTGTTGTTATCATCCACATGCATAAGAACGGGAGATCCTCTCTAGTCCAGCAAGTACTGAGAAACGAATGAGTTTGGCGCATACATCAAAGGTCTTCACTTGTAATTTGCTTAAGAGATTAAAAATGAAATATGAGGGAATTATTGAGGAAGAGCAAGCTGGGTTTTTTTTTCCCCTTGCAGCAGGAAAGAACAATTGAGCATCTATTCTGACTGAAAGTGATTACTGAAAAGCTTTCTGACAACCTGGAGCAAAACAGCAGTTGCATCTTAGTTTCACTGACATCAAATAAGCTTTTGATTTACTGAGACCCAACTGGACCTGTCCAGTGCCAAGGATTGTCTTTGAGAAGCAAAAAAACTTGATAAAGCTCTTTTTTTCACAGAGCCACAATCTCTAAAGCAATGCATTGGCAGACCATGAAATGTGCTCTGCATTTTAGCTACCAGAAATGTTCTATTTCAGAAGTAAAAAAACAAAAGCTAGTGACAAACACCTGAAGCTTGCTACTTTCCCCATTCCTGTCACATGTGATTTTAACTAAGGTTCTTGAGTCTGAGTAACCATTAGGAAGGAGATGCTGTTGTCAAGTTATTAAGTCATGGCCAGACTAGGACACATGGAAGCTTGATAACAATTGTGGTCTTCTGGGAAAAAACAAACTATGAAAGCTTTGGAGGTGGAAAGAGGAGAAAAGGGGCTCCCTGGAACAGCTTCCAGTAGGATTGCAGAGCATGGGAAACCCTTATTTTTGGGATTTGAGGAAACACCGTGATGAATTTTTGAAAAGAATCCACTGATATTGGCAGAGGTCTAGATCATGTAAGCCTTCCCATTCCACATCCTTTGCTGTGGCCAAGTCAGAGATGTTGTGGAAGGACTTGTTGCCTCTGAATCAAGATCACATACCTTTAAATAGAGCCTGGCCTTTTTTGGAACTGACACAGGAATTGATGGGTATTAGTCCATAATATGACCCAAAATGCAAGATGCTGACTACAGATAATTTCCATGTTTACTTTGATAATTGCCTTGACAGCATAAAATTTCTATGTTTTCTTGACTTTGTATCTATCATGTGCTTTAACACCTTTTCTCCCCTTCACCACACAAACTCTTATTGACTGTTCTTGGTCCACATCATCTTCTTTAGGTTGAAATTTTACCTGCCCTTTTATGTTCTGAAGTGGGTGGTCCTTAAACAATTTTGTCTGTTACTTTGTTGTCCCTTGAGCAGAATATCACCAGTCCAGCTCATTTATTGTTTTTATATCATGGAGCCACAAGGCAGTAGTAATAAAAATGAGAGGATGTTTTCCAGTCAGAATTAATCAACTACATTTATGAGCATTGCTGCCCTTAATTTTTCTGCCGTGTTAAAATAGTCTCATTTTAAAACAGCCAGTCTCTCCTGTATCTTTCAACCCATACACATAAACACATGCTGAAAATTTTAAGGACAGCTATTCGCTTGACCCACTGCTTTTCCAGTACGACTCCAAAGCACTTGCATTTGTGCAAGTATCCATTCAACACACCTTATTCCAGCTGTTACAAATGCTGATTTCAATATAAATTATGGATTCAGTTCTCTGCATTTTCCTGACTTACAGACAGTGAAGTGACAACCAATTATTTTAAAAGAACATTAATGTGGAGGATTTTCACATTAATGAAAATTACTTCTGAGCCACCACAGACCTGAGAACGCAGCCCAGTGGCAGAAAGAAGCATGGAAAGAGGTGTTAGGAGGTGCTTTGCTGCCAGAAAGGGAGTGCCAGAGGACAGGACTGGCCATCAGGACCCCTTACTCGAGTAAAACCATGGTAAAACTGGCTGGGTGATCACTGAGATGATTTTAAAAGATCTTTGCAGGAAAAGAGGACTTCGGGCTGAAATGTGGAACCTAAGTTTTTGAGAAAATTGAGCTGTCAACAGGAGTTGCTGCCTAATGCAATTATAGCTCATTTGCTATCAGAAAAGTAGTATGTATAAACAGTGCATAAAATTATTGCTAAATGTATTTTTGAAACGTCTTGAATTGTTTAGTGCTATGAATAAGCCCGGTTTTAGAGAGAGAGAGAACTACATGGCATGCCAGAGATAAATACAGGTTTTACCTATTGACTTGTCTCTTTAAAGAGAGAGGAAGAGAGCAGGTGGAGGGGGGAAAACCTAAAGGAAGAAAAACTTGAAAGTAGAATACATCAAATATTGTTTCCTTGGAAACAAAAAGGAAGATTACATCACAGGGTTCAAGCCTATAAATAGAAACCTAGCAGCGCAGATACAGAAGAAAGTCTTGTTCCTAGAGAGAAAATGTAGAAATGAAGATGACCTCCCTTTAGACACTGCTGTCACAATGCAGTCAGCACAACCCAGTCTTGAGGACCAGCAGTAAATTTAGCTGATGGTACATGACAGTCTTCTCTCAATTAGCTGTAGCAGTCAGCTCAGGGAACTGGTTCAGCTGGTGAGAAGAGGTACAATTTTCAGGCTGCTATAAATACCATCAGTGTCTCCAGAGCCCTGCTATGCTGCTGTGGCAGAAATTACTGAAAGTCTTCAGCCTGAGCTCTAAATCCTTTGGGCAGCCATGACAGGACAGTGAAAACCTCAAGTCTACATTAATGTTTGTAAGAAACAACCTGGGCAAAGCATCTCCGTGCTCTGGTGGGAGTTGAGGCCTTTGGACAAGATGAGCTGTGACTCACGAGAGAGGCTTAGGGGGTCTGTCCTCCTGTGGTCCCCACTTGCCCTGCCCCCTTCTCCTTGCTCTTTCTCTTGATCCTGCTGCATTTGTGTGCTGAGGGCTGTGGGAGTGAGCCAGGAGCACCTGAGCCTCTCGAGGCAGGCACAGAGGGGGTGGCTTGGCACACACTGGGTGTGAGTTTGTGCTCCCAGCAGTGTTGGGGGCCAAGCTCTTGCATCCTGCTAGTGTGAACTGATTGGCAGTGTTTTCTGTTTTATGTTTGCTGTGTTTTATGTTTCCTGATGCAATGGAATATTTATACCACTAGTTACTAAACCGAATAATGATGTTTTCATTGTTACAGATGAGTTCCTTTGGACTATGCAGTGGTTCATGCAACTTTTTAGTTGTAAGGTTACTTTTTGGTGATGCGAAACTTTGTCTCTGCTTTTGCAGCCCAACACTCATTCGAGTGTGTATATACAAAACTGCTAGAAGGATAGCTCCAAAATTGGGCAATTCATGCATCTTATGGGCTAATGTAGCTAAATCTGCCTTTGGAAGACTAAAGCCTTGAATAAATCATAGTATTGTATAGTCTTTCTGTATTTTTTTTTTTTTTAATCAATTGGCTATGGGTCTGTTAGGAAACAATCCCCTTCAAACTGAAACACAGATTTGTTCCATCAGTTTGTATGTGATAACATAGGGCCTGGTCAAATTTCCACTTTCTGGTGGGAATCATCTTGGTTTGAGTAGGGATCTTAGTGTGACTGACAGCTCACAGACGATTGTTCCTTCCCAAAGCTGACAGAGCAAGGATTGGAGTCACTGCTAAATGAAAAGATTTGTTAAATGTCCCAATGTCATGGATGTTGATGATGCTGTAATATATATGTATGTATACATCCTTCCCTGGCATTGCTCATTATAAGGCATAGCCAAGACAATGAAAGAGCATATGCTCCCAGCTGCTTTAGCCCTAGGACATGGTGTGCCAGGTGGCAGGACTCTACTCTTGTAGCTTTTTTTCCATGTATTGTAACTTGGTACGTACTCCTAAATCTACCAGAGAATCTCAGCTTTCCTTGACAGGGAAGAGGAGGAGGAGGAATCTAAGTTTTATGGCCCTTGTCAAGAAAATAATGAAAACAATGAACTTTAAGACAAATAATAAAATCCCATGCTTTATAAAGCAAGGATTTACACAATGGGAAAGGGTGTGTGATACAGGAGTTCTGAACATCTGGGGCTGGCAGAAATACAGTTCTTGCTTAGGTAGATACAGGGGTCATTTGCAAGTGTCTGACTCTAGCTGTGATTCTGAATCCAAGATTGCTATTACCATAATAAATTCTTAAGATCCCCAATCTGTAAATGTCTAGTGCTAAGGGAAATCTGGATAGGATTTGAACCCTTGTAGTTTGTGTCAATCTTCAGTTTAATCTTGTGTTTTAACTTGAAATAATTGCAAGGGATCTGGCATACTTCTTTTCAGGGGAAGAGTGGTTTGAGTGGGGAGGGATGCTGATATGATGGTGCTTTTTTTTACTTGCTTGGGTTTGCTGCTGTAATCTCTCATCTCTGTATCATTGTGTCTGCACAGTTTGCTTTTTTGTTTTCAAAATGTCAGTTCTACATTGTAAGTTGATATTCTGTGGTGTCATGTTCTGCCAGTATAATCACAGAGCTCCAGAAGTGCTCTTCCAATACATTGCATGGGACAACTACTAGAATATACAGATGTTTTTAGGATTTTTTCCAAGTAGCCCAAAATTAATTTATTTTTTAGCAGACCAGTACTTTTATTGGCAGGGAAGCATTTCTGAGCTTGGGATGACTAGACGACCAGCCTGAAAAAGATGTATTAGTATTTGTCTATTAAAATGCTTTTAGATGACTGGCCAGTCATTCTGCTATGGCACTTGACATCTGAGCAAAAGTATGTGGGATAGCAGAGATGCAGATAAATTGACATATGTCTGGTGTGAAGCAGGCTGGACTAGAAACTGGGGGACTTGCTGGAGGCTAATAGTGATGGTAAAACCAGGGTGTAACCACATGGAGGTGTAATGAAGTATAAACTAGTTTTTTTTTTCCTTCCAAAAAATTGGCAGTAGGAAAAGACATCAGGTGAATTGAAGAATGGTGTGAATTGATAGAAAACTATTTTGGTTGTAAAAATCTAAAATACTCCTTTTTGTTACTGACTTCTCCTAAGCCTTCTCTACCTCCCTGAAGAGCCACATCTTGCTATTCTGCCTCATCAGATGAGCTGTTTAAATTAAAACATTCTGAGACTAAAATTCATGCCAGAACTCTTTTCCTTGGTACAGTTTTCATTTCTTGTTACATTCTGTCTCCTTTGATTAATTCAAATATGTAGGAAATGAAAAAGATGGTCACTGATTTTTAATCAGTTGCGGATTCTAGTCAGGTATCAGCTAATTACATGCAGACAATTAACGGTTGCATCTGAGAAATGTGTTGCTTAGCCTTCAGCTGTGCAGGGCATGCCAGGCTGGGACTTGCCTAGGACAGCTGAGGAGGAGGAGAGCAGTCTCCCCTGGCCTGTGCCAGTATTTGGTCCCAGGATCCACGAGCTGGGGTGCAGCCTCGACCTGCAGCCAAGCGCTGCCTGGCTGGAGGGGCTGGTTCTTCACCAGTGCAGATTTTCCTTCTGCAAAACTCTTGGCTAGGGAACATCTGGTTACTATTTCTTTAAGTCATCTTGTTGGCCATTATAGATTGAACCCTTTAGAAATGTTCTCTGCATGGGTGACCTGGCCAAGTCATATGTACTGGTACCTCCAAGCATGGCCATAGCCACAAAAATTATGCAGCTTTTTGATAATTACACATACACACACAGAGGATTGGAAATGCAAGTCAATGAATAGAACAAAAAGTAAATTTAATTTTCCAAATATTCTTAGTTTGAATAGTCTCTGATAAAATGTTTTTCCCTCTAGTGAGAATAGCAAAGAAAAGTGTCTTTGAGTCCAGCCCTGGGATCCTGCTGTGTCTCTCTTGTGAATGAGCAATGAAAAGTGGCCATTCATTGCTAAATGATTATTTTTCCCCTTCAATGGAGTGTGGGGGGAGAAACCCTCCAAAATCCAAGTCTTCTATGAGTCCAGCAGACTAAAAGCATCAGGAAACCTCTGGAGGGAAGTAAAAAGTTATGAATGGAGAATAAAATACTGGTGCAGAGCAAAAGGGCTGTTGTGTATGAAGAGCAGATGGGAAAATGTTGAGTTTGAAGTTTAAAAGACAAGGATCTGAATCTCATTCAGCTGAGCAGGGGAAGTGGTTTGGGTTTCCTTTCCTTGGAGGTTGGCTCCATTTGATGAATTGTCGAGATGTGCTATAAATGTTTAAGATTTATAGGAGAGGCTCCAAGTAATACTAATGAATAGCTAAAAATAGATACGATAGGAAAATATAAACTGACAAACAGATCATCCAGTGTAACAATAACTTCATAATCATGCAACTGTTGCCAACTGAAGATGGGAGACATGGCTTGAAAATGAGCTTTTGTTTTTCACATCTGAAAGTTAAAGGAGTCGGAGTGGAAACAGATGTTCTTGAAAACAATGTGTCAGAATAACTCTAGTAACAGCCAATTGTCGCCAGAGCTGAGCAAATAATTCCTTGCTTACTCTTCACTGGCTGATGGTTTTCTAATGGTAGGTGGGGTTTTTGTAAAGAACTGATTTATTTATCTAAATGATGTTGGTGCAAAGTTTTCAGTGTCCCACTTCTTGCAGTTCTGTGCTTCTTGGGAATTTTTGTTGAAGTGTTGTTGATCTTCTCAAAGCAGTCTTAAGGGCTTTGATGGATAATTTTGGTTGTAAATGTTTGTGAATATTTCATTTTTGATATTTAATATCAGATAATTGATGAATTATAATTGTTATTGAATTAGGAGGAATTAGATGCTTTGTTTTCATAGAAAGGGGTTTGTAGAACAGCAACTGTCAGAAGAGTTTTACACTGGGAATAACCATGGGAGTAGATCTTGTCTACTACAACAGCAGAATTACTGAGCTTTCATTTTTAGTGTCTGCCAGCTGAACACCTACAGAAGAGAAACATTCAACTCAATGGCTGATGTGTGGACAGACAGAAGCATCAAAGATCTTTTGTGCTGCTATGAATTTGGTCTGTGCTGGATGTCTGCTTTATGTGCTGGAAGGTCTTTGTGGTCATGAAGATGACTGGCAACAAGCAGGACCAGTCTGCAGCAACTGGGAGACCCTATTCCTTGACAAGTAACATTTTGTGTGAGGGGAGGCTCTGCCCACATCTTGAGCAACAGACAGATCAGGAGTGTGAGCTGAATCCCAGTCTTGCTTTTGAATTTGATATTTTTATCAACTGGCTAGTCTTGCTGTGCAGATTTTCTATTTGTACTATTGTGAAAATATTTTTATATGCAATGGTATTTCCATTGGGAGATGCCTTTGTCTTCAGAGTAATTTCCCTGAGAGTGGTAATCTGTGGAGAATACTGCATCTTGTTTTGCAGTATTCAGATGCCCCTTTACAAAGTAAAGTAAAAGATGTTATTCTTTTTCTAATACTATTATTAGTCCGACTTGCCATCTTATTGTCTGAAAAGTGGGCAGAGCTCAAAGATTTGGGGAAGTTGACATGGGCTTCACTTCAACTTAGTAATCAAAGGAGAAAACACTAGATATGGCAACATCACAGAAACTGCTCTGTGGCAGGGTGGAGAATGTCTACTGGCAGAGGAGGAAGGAAAAGGACAGTTTCTTGGAGAATGAGACAGGGAAAAGTTTGCTTGAACGGCTGGAGTTGTTGAGCATCAAGATGATGGAAGGATGTTATGGAGGCAGAAGCAGGGGGAGGAGAGGCAGAGCCAGATCCTCAGCTAACATTGCTGGATATTTTTAGGAGCGCTTCCTGAGAGTGCTTTCTGTATATAAACAGTCAGGGTTCCAGGAGGCAGTGGTGAGGGGGAGCAGTGTAACTCAATGATACTTGTACTGCAAATAGTATATTGCAAAGAGCAAACTGTTTGACTTTATTAAACTGCAGCCTCCTGCAACAGATCAAGGGTCTAGTTTCTAAGCAAAACAATTGTAGCCTAAAGAAAACTTAAATGTTGAAAGTCCCATAGGCCCTAGATTCCTGTTTGACTTGGCTACAGGAGCTGCACATACTGTTTGAACCTTAGACTATGAAGTAAATTTGCAAAGCACAAGCTGTTTTGAAGACCCTTTCCACAGTAACACATAGCTCAGCCTTGTTACCAGAAAAATACAGATAAAAAACAACGGGAAGGAGGATCAAGTCTGGCAATTGGGCTTGACAGTGCTTTGCAATTCTGGTGGGGCTGGCAGGAGCTAGGCAGATCTGGTCTAGGCATCAGGGCTATGCAAGAGAATGTCACCTCATCTTGGGTGGGCAGTGCCAAGGTTAAAGTGGAATTGGAGCCATGAGCTAAACTGGAACAGGGCAGTGTAATGCAGAACCAGTGGTCTGCCCTGGGACTGCTTCCCTCCACCCTTGTTTACAGGCATGGGGGCTTATTTAGGGTACTGTACCCAAAGAGTGGTCCTGTGTGTGGTGGAAGAAAAAACTGTGGATGAAGTTGCTCCCATAGGAGGGCCATCCTTGCTGCAGCAACCCCAAAGCCTCCTGTGCAAGGAGGAACAAATCAATGCACCTGCGAAAAAAAGGCTGATGCTCTTGGTGAGTACGTGGATAATATCTTGGCTGGCATTTCTTTCCTATGGGAAACCTGTCCTTGGCACCATCTCCTTACATGAAACTTGTTGAAAACTTCTGTCCTCTCTTCCCTTGGCTCCTTGCACAGTAGATTTATGGTCTCATTCTCCTTTTACAAATAAAACCCCAAGTGCAAATCCAAAGGATAAATAACACAGTGCAGACATGCCCATGGCAATATTCTCTGTATCACTGCTGAAAGTCTGAAAGGAAAAGCTGGTGAAGGCAAGGTATCTTGTGTGACAAAACTATTCTCATGCTTTCATGCTAGTTCTGGAGGTTGGAGAGCAATCCTGTTGTGCTTTTCCCCAAATATCCTGCTGCAGCTCAGGTGAACTTCAGGTATCTTGCCTGCAAAAAGGGGCTAAGGCACCCATCCTCCTTGGCAGGGTTTTTTTGTGGGAGGCAAACCAGCTCCATCACAGTGCTCAAGGTCTCTCCTTCATAAGGACAGAATGGACAGGTGCTCACAAATAGACCTCAGTGTTTGTTCTGCACCAGGTAAAATTGTTCATGGAAATGGTGGTGGTGTCACTGCCACTCTGCCCACTAACATCTCTGCTCTTCGATTACTTCCCTGCTGCCTGTGGCCTTAACTGATATGGCTTGGGCAGGAAATGTTTAACCAGGGGCACTGGGCAAGTGCTACAGAGGCACCAAACCTGCAGGGCTGAGTGGGGCTTCTTTCAGCTGACTTGGTAGCACTGAAATGGACAGCTGCAGCCAGGACCAAAAACCTTGTATTAGCAAGGGTGGCTGTAGGGGAAGGAAGTTACTCCTCACTTCTCAGGCTGAGCTGGTAGTTTACAAGTCTGGATCTTGAAATTGTACCACAAGACATACCCAGAACCACACCCACTATTGTTTTCATTCTGCCTTGATTTCAGCTGCAATTTTAAGAGGCTTCTGTTTAAGCACAGTGGCAATAAGCCTCAGTGTGCAGGACACATGGGCCAGAGGTTAGGACTTAATTGTCATCAGTATGGAGCCTGCCCCTGTGCCCCTGCCAGGCCACCTCCATGGTGCTGCAGCCCTCACAGCGAGGGGAGCGATGGTGGGCTCAGGAACATTGCCTCCTGAAGGGTGGAGAGCCTGGAAGGAGATGGGGAGATCTGCCTTTCACTGTCTGAACTTCACAGGAATGCAAAGCACTTGAACTAGTTAAGGCACTTTTAGAAAGGGATTTTTTTGGTCCCAGGATTAGATACTTACTTTATTCTCTTTGGGTCAGTGTTTTTGACCTCTTGGTTTTTATTATTTACTTGGTTTATTTCCCAGGTTGAAGAGGGAACCTTATACACCTGTAATGGTGTCAAGAGCCAGAAACCCCACTCTGCCAGTGCCCTAGCTTACCTGGCAGACTGCAGCTCCAGACAGGTTTATTGATCCCAGCTGCAAGTCATGGATGGCAGGGAAATCTATGGCCTGCTCTGGCTGGCTAAAATAGTCTCACAATGGCCAACAGGCCACAGCTGGGGTATCTTTAGGCTCAGCCAATCTCACAAGTTGTTCCCTTTAAGTTCTGCCCTGAAACCACATATGTTTCCAGATGTGCAGCTCACTGGAAATTATGACCTGTCCTGATGGGCTCAATGCACAGAGATTTTGAACCGTTGTGTTTCATACACCCCTTGTGTTTTAATATATTGCTTGGCATGGGCTAAGTTACAGAGGCTTGAAGGGAGTGGTTAGGCAGCTGAAAATACCACTCACAAAACAGCTTCAGCATGGTCTGCAATAAAAATAATCCCTAGACAGACCAAGGTGGAAGAGACCCAAGTGCCAGGAGTGGTTCAGTCACCAATCTCACTGAAATCTAATCTCCTTGCTGTGGCAAGCAATAAGAGGCCTGTGAAAACTATAACCTCACTGATTTTTTCCATCATTAGCTATGACCTCGCTTCTGACTGCTTACTCCTGTCTCAAAGGATGGGACCCTTTTTGGAGGGAAGACCTGTGCCTCTGTTCCCTGAGAGGAAATTAGTCTCTAGCATTGCTATGCTTTACTTAATATGTTTATGAAAGTGGAAACACCACCTGAATTCCTATACAGACTGCAGGGAAATCATGTTTCTATATTGCATTATGAGAAATGCAGTGAAGGTGTGCTATGCTCAGTTAATATTTTTAATGTACAGAGGTAAAAGAAACTTCAGTTCAGACGAAGTATATGCTTCCCTCTTTCTATTCAACATCCATGGTGCTATAAATACAAACTGCAGGGTACTTTCAGAACTGAGAGCCTTTAAGACTTCTCGAGGGAAAACATCACACCAAATTAATCTGCCGTCAAGTGGAAATTCTATATTGTTTGCATTTGCCAATGTTCTGTATGTGGCTGTAATTGCACTGAAGCAAATATCTGCTTCGAGTTCTTCACAAGATTAAATGTGGCCAATTGGGCGTAAAAGAGTAATTGAAATGCAGAGCTGCTGCTTTGGATTTGTTAGAGGCATTGCTCATTTTTGCTCTGACATGACGACACTAGGTTCTGACTTGCCATTAAAACAGGGAAATTTGGGGAATGTGATTTCGAGCATTGGGTTGCAAGCTAAGAGGACATTTCTGTCTGGCACTGTGCTGCCCTGCAGTGTGCCAGCAGGCAGTGTGCCCTGAGCATGCAAGGGGACACCTTCCTCCTCCTGACCAGCAGAAAGGCTGTGAACAGCCAGGCCCCAGGGTGCAAAAACTGCTTGAGACCTCCAGAATTGGCTCCTGAGGATATCATGGTCCTTAAGTTCTGAGTATCTGCCATAGAGTTGAAGCGAAAAGGACTTGTGAAGGTCCAGCAAGAGCTTCCATGGCTTGTAACAGAGGGAGCCCAAGGTCTGAAATGGATCCTGACTAGTGTCACCATGTCAGAACAAAGGACCATGTCAGCTTGCAAAATCTGTAGTCTCACCCTAAGCCAGCTGGATGTGAAATGTTAAAGATTTGCTTAAAAGCCTCATGCTTTCTTTTTATTTTTACTAGTTTAGTAATTTTCCCTCTTGCCATATAAATGAAATTATAAGCAAGTAAAAAGTATTTTTTCAAGTTGACTCTGCTGCCTTTTAATTCTGCACAAAAACCCAACTGCTCCCTATGCCCTGCCCAACAGGTAGTTAAATAAACAGGCCCAGGTGAGCAAAACTGCCAGTTCGAATCCTTCTTTATTTTATTTTTTTTCCAATTAGTAGGTTTATCCAAAAAACACATGCCTAACAGCTCCTAACAGTTTGCTCATGCTCAGCCTTTCCCTGGGGCTTCTCCATGCAGCTACAGAGCCATCCTGCCAGCATCCTTGCACTCTTCAGTGAGGGCAGCATCTCTGGGTCTGGTGCCAGGAGACACACCTTCTTGGCACTAGCAGGCCTCTGCTCCTCTGCCTGTGCCCCTTCCTAACTGGAGGTCCAGCTCCCGAAGCTGCTGGAGGAAGCCGGAGTTGGGGCAGATCCCTCTGTGGGAGCGCACAGTCTGAATTGCGTCGGCGAGGGACAGACCTTCACAGATCATTAAGAAAGCGAGGACAAGAGTTGCAGACCGACTGATTCCCATTGCACAGTGAACCAGTACTTTGCCTGGAAGAAGGAGAGAGATTTGCCATTATGCCAGCAGGCCTCATGGTGGGGGTTACTGTGCTGGAGCAGAGATGGAAGCTGGTACTGGGGATGGGCAAAGAGGTGTGTGCAGCCCTGCAGGGCAGCCCTGCTGCAGTTCCCCTGGTTGGGGAACATGGGATTTCTACTGGCTGGGGACAGAAAATCCGTAACTGTGTTCCAGGATCCATGGTCACTTGTTTGAGCTTAGCTGTCAGCCTGACAGCATGCCCTTATCCCTCCTGCCCAGCCTGCCATCCATTGTGTCCCTGCTCGCTCATGTGTGGGTTTGGGAGTGATGTACTTGCTGGCAAAGTTTCAAGAGTTCATGCTTGAAGGCCATGCTGTGGAAAGCAGCCTTGGCAGGTTACTTACTACCACAGGGTCTGGAAACTTGGGATTTCAGAAGTGCAATGCTCAGGATTGCTCACTGCTGCTACAGGAACACTCATGGTTTTCCACAAGCTCTGTTTTTTTCTTTGCTTAGGGCAGTAATGCTTTCTGAGGGTGCTGACTGCCACCCAGACTTTTTTGGAAGTATGTGAAGAAAATGGGCGTTATTATTAAGAAGAATTGTTCGTATATAGCATTTGCACCAGCTCACTTATGCATTTTTATTTCTATAGCCTAGCCTGTACTAATCACTGTCCTTCCCTAATGCCTCTATTTTCCCTTGTTTATTAAGTGACCAGTAGGAAGACAATTTATGGAATGTTCTTAGTCTTCCAGAGATTTCAGTGCGAGGTGTGCATCTTCATTAGGAGTTCATTAGGAACATCATGAGTCCTTCTGCTGTTGCTGTAAGTGACCCTGAGGCAACACCTTCCAGGGATCCAGCAGTATAACTCCCTCCTTCCCTCTGCTCTGCTATTGTTTTTCCTGCTGTGATCATGAATGGAAGCAGCCCAAGAAGCTCAATTCTGCATCACAACTGCCTCCCAGGTTTCTAATGTGTGACTTTGACCCATGTTGGAAGGAGATTAACTTTTTTTAAATGGTCTTATTTGAAATGAAAGCAATTTTTTTAATTAAAGGGAAATTTTGCTCTCAGATGGAAGAATTCGGATTTGTAGTCCTTTCCCTCTAGATGTGAACAAAGAGCTCCTTCTGGAACCTGAAAATTTGCATCTTGTAAATATTGTAAAATGCTTCAACTTTCACAAAAATGGTAAGATCAATGAGACATTTTTAACTGAGGGGAAAACTCAGTTGTATAGTTGTTCTACTGAATTATAGCCATGCCTGAACATTTTCAAACTCTCTTGTCCTTTGCCGCAGTCAGATCTATTTTTCTCAGTGACTGTGGCTCAGCAACTCAACATTATTAGAATAACAACTGATTAGCAGCAGATATGAACTTCTGACCACCTAATGGACAGCTCTGTCTCCCATTAAGGCAGCTGAAGAAAATGTCTTTTTAGCATGAAAATTTCAGAACAGTTCTTCACTGGAAATCTTCACAAGTTTGAAACTAAGTATTTTCTACCTTTTTTTAATTTTCATTTTTTTAGACTATCACATTTGTGGTCTCTTGTTCACTAACTGTATAGCTGTACAAAATGCAATTTAGTGGCAGTACAATTTATATCCAGAAAAGATGAAAAATCAGTGACGACAATCCCATGTTGCTTTTTTCCCTTGGAGATGAAATAAACTATCTCAGATGCTGCTTCTCTGCAAAATGTAAGGAGGGGGAGAAAGAACGGAGAGCTTTTCAGGGGTAGTTCCTTATTTTGTTTGTGCTTACAGCATCTTAATTTCTCAATTACTAGGGAGTGAGACAAAAATATCCTTATTGGATGATGAGCCTAGATCCAGACAAAAATCTCAGACTGATTGCCCCCATCTCCCCGAGCATTAATTCTGGCTACTTTGTGCACAGCTTTTAATCTTAAATCCCATTTTGTTTATAACAGAGTATTTATTTAGCAACCATTCTAGTTCTGACTAATGATGATGGCATAGCCACATGCTCGGAGAGCGTGAGCATGTGTTGTGAAAGCCTGCTCTGGCCAGCAGGTTGAGAGAAGTGTTGAATTCCACAATGTATGTGACACAGCCACCTCTCATTATCCCGGCATGAGAAATCTGAGAGCAGCCCTAAAGATAGACATGTCTTCAGTAGAAATAAAGGGACAAATATAGTCTCCGAGGAAGTGGTGAAAACAGCTCTGGTGTCAGCAGACTTGGACCGGGCATCAAAACCTTTGGGGGAAGGAAGAGGTTTTCTGATGTAAGGCCAGTTTTGCAGAATTTCTGTTTTCTCATTCAGACACAGTTCCATTGAATTTACTGAGATATTGATGCCCTTATTCAAGTTAAATTGCATCTATCTGTCAATTCCATTAACTTCATGAAAATTCTTGGAAGTGAAGTCCTGCTTTTTATGGGCATATGGAGCCATGTTTTACATCCCTGCTAAAAGATAATGCTAATTTGAATTTTCATCAGCCTTCTTTTTCAATGTGCTGCACTTTCATTAGCCTTCCCACCAACCTTGTAGGGTATGTATATGCTGTATTATCTTCCCCAGAGGAGGCACTTGGGATCCAAAGAACTGTGGTCTGAGATTTTCAGAGGAGCATAAAGGAATCAGGAGCACAATTTCTCTTTGAAAAATACTGCAAATAGGGCTAGGCCAAAAGATTTTTTTGGAAAATCTTTGCTTCAGTAGTTTGCAGGAGGCCTAACTGCAATGTAGTAGCAGGGATGGGAAATCCAGACATTCACCCACAGGTGCACCCCAAATAACAGAAGCCAAGAAACAAAATGTCCTAAAAATTTTTTTGGAATCAGAACCACTCTTTTTTGTTGTTTTTTTTCCCCCTTTGTCTGAAAACTTCTGAGCTACCAGCACTCTATGACTGAAAGAAAAAGAATTAATGGTTTGAACTTCATCATAAGGGAGAAAAACAAAACAAGAAAAAAACCAGAAAGAAATGGACTCGATGTTAGGTTTGATTTTGCATCACTATATATTTTGACATTAATTCTAAATTTGCGCATAAACTGGATGGGTGACTTGATGTTCTGAATCTAATTTTCATAAAATTGAGTCCTTTTCCCCACCCCCACCCATATGAAGAGTTCTGCCTTGGAAAATGCTTTGCCCCACCAGCAGTCTTGAACCAAAGACCAAGCTAAGCACAGGTATAGATGCTGCTGTTAAATATTGCCTGTTGTGTTTTTGTTGGAGGCACAGAAAGCAGGACAAATGCCAGGCTCCTGCTCATACAGGCTGGCTCTCTACTGTTTTGTGGCTGTGTCTGAGAGGAGATGGTGTGCAGAAAGAATACACTGATTTTTTTTCCCCTGTTTCTCTGGCTCATCTGCACTTCACAAGAGCCCTATATCAGCAAACATCTTTAGATGGTGTCTCAGCAAAAACCTGGACAAGCCCCAAGTACTGACCTTGGTCCTAATCTGCATGGCTCTCTAATACACTTGTTCCCTTGAGGATGCAGGTATATCATCTCTTCTACAAGTGCAATATGTATTCCACATTGTTAACCTCTGCTCATAGTGAAACAAAGGCTATGATAAATGCTGGTACACTGACAATAAAATGATTTGTTTGTTGCAGATAAATCAGTCATGTGAAATGATTTAACTAATGTAAAATTGCTCTAATGAAAGCAGATTTGAATTTACTGTGTAATTATTTTTAGCAAACAAATTGAATGTTAAACTTGAGTAAGGAAACAAAAGCTGTGTTGCTATTTGGTTCTGTTTACAGGCGCAGGCCCTCGTCTCTTAGCAGTGGCTGCAAATGGGTGAAGTGACACCCTGAACTCCCGGTGACATCCTGCATGTGACCAGCGCCTGGAGCACGTCTGCTCCACGGGCTGACTGCAGTGGGCGATTCCAGCCATTCCCTCAGCCCCTTGTGGGATGCAGCTGAGATGTTCCAGCACGCAGGCTCGGATTCCTGGGTGGCTGCTGGACCACAGCCACAGAGAGCAGCATTCACAGAGGCAGTTGTGTGTTCCCCTGCCATGTGGTAGGCAAGGAGCTTATAAGCACATCTCCTGTACCACAGAATCCGTGCCGTGAGCAGCCATCTTCCAACTGTGCCTTCCCCACCCCCATTTGGTTTAACATACACTGCAAAGAGAAGCTGGACTGGTCCCACGTTAGAGGCCCATGTTGCAACCTTCTCTCTGAGCATGAAACAGGATCCCTTAGGAATAATGGCATTAACTGAGAAGTAGGGGCACTTAGCTTCTGGCATTACTAAATCTTGCAATCCTTATTTGAAATTTTGCACCACACATCTCGAGCTACTTTTTGCAGAGGCAGACAATAACTGTCATCTGGCTGGGATTTGTGCAGAACAATAACACTTGGTTTTTAACAGTGGATTATGGATATTCTATCCAGCTCATGCCTGCTGTAACTCTACTAACATCAAAGGGTTTGCACCAGGGATAAAGTCTGCACATTCAACTTCGTTGGTCAAATTCAAGTTGAGAAATTCAATGTTGTTCAACAAAATCAGCCATTGAAATACATAATAACTTATTGTCCTTTTGCTAATCATCATTAAATGAGCTAAATGTCCTAAACTAGCCTTTGCTTTCTTGCAGGATGGATTCAATTTGGCTTCAGATGAGGCTCCAGATCTGTCACCCATAGTCAATGTCCCAGCTGCCCCCACTCCATTGGATCCAGCAGAAGTATTCTGCTCTGCAGGAGGACAGCTCAGCTGGGCTAATGGGCCCCAGGGGCTCTTTCCACAATTTTCTCATCTCCTGTTAGGTTTTAGCCAGGTGCAGAATCCACTGTCTATTTCTTGATTAATCCAGTATCTGTTTTGTCACAGCTGAAAATAGCAAGAAGCCTACGGAAAGCTTTAAATAGTGGCATGTCCCTTCTTCCCACGCCTTCAGAGCAGGTAAGAGCTGTCATCTGCTGCAGAGTGGGAGGTCAGACTGATGTATGCAATGCACCTACGGTGGAGCCAAGCAAGAGGACCCTTTTCTCCAAACTTAAGCAGCTTTCATAGCTCCCACCAACAAGAAGGTGACAGGACAGGCTGCCTAGCTTTTCATTGGCTCCACTGAAGTGAAGGAAGCGAAATGCCTTTGACAGAGTCTGCCATTTCAAGATGTTAATGGGTGATCTTAACCTGCCTATTTTAAACATGTTCAGAGGTCAATAAAAGGCAAAGCCCTCCATTTGGGAATATTTCCGTCAGCACAGTGTTAGTTTAATAGTTTTCATGACATGCTTTCATCAAGTTCTCTTTCCCTCCCTTTTCTGCTAGACTTTACAAAACTCTGCTGATTTACTTTTGGTTTAGTTGCACTCCAGAGAAATGCAAATTGCACAGGTGGCCATGCAAAAGGTCAAGATTGATATTCAAGGTGTTGTCTTTTGAGCTAGAGCATGAGGGAGAAGGTCAGTACTTTCCCAACTCCATGTTTTAACTTGTAGGGAAAGGGACAGATTGTGCACCTGCTCACTCTTGTCTGAGCCTTCCCAAAAGCTCTGTTACATGCTCAAAGAAACAACCGGGCTGTGCTGAAGGAAAGGCAGCTAAGGAAGCAGGGATCATAAAGCAATGTTTATATGGCATGGCTGCAATAGTAATGCATGCATATCCTAATCTCTGCAACAAAGATGATGATGGAAGTCAGTCAGGGTGTGATGCAGCCATTGACCACTGCGACAGGAAAAGCTCCCAATTAGGAGTAAGTGAGTGCACACTCCCCTGCTTCCTTTTGCTCACACTCTGGCATCTGAGTTCTAAGAAACTGCCTTAAAACAAATTTCTGACATCACAAAAGACAATATTCTGTTCAACTGAGGTACAAATCTGGAATAAATGTGTCCAAGCTGTTTTCTGGACTTGTGGGGTAAAGTATCAGAGATTTTTTTCAAGCATGATGGAAATAACAGTCCTTACCTAATTTTAATGAGTACTTGATCCATAGTTTTAAATGTATTTATACCTCATACAGTCTTAACTTTGACTTATCCTCTCAGGTAAAAAGGATAATGGATTTCCATTGAAGAAACAAAAAGTTGCATTTGCTTGTAATAGTTAAGCAGCAATCTTAAATGACTTCTCAACAAAACAGCAGTACCTTGTTACATCCTGAATTTAATATGGAGAGGCCCCTTGTCACGTGGTATATTTTGTTGTTATTCAACATCGCTGCTTACAATAAACACTACTTTTTTTCTTCTTCTAAATTATGTGAGTAACAATCCCCTTCCTGTCTCATCCCAGCACAGGTCATGGGTATTTAGCTGCTAAATTTCTGTACTTCAGGAAATTATGCTTCCAGAACATCTTGTTTATGTATTTTCTAAACTGTTGCACTCTCCTCAAAATGATGGATGTCAGCAACAGCTGGACAGCGTATGATTAAATTTCACCTTGTTTCCATTCCCAGAACCCTGCTTCCATATGGAGTTCAGTAAAGTAATATTAAAAGCATGGGAGTAGGGATAAATATGTCTTGAGCTGTAACTTGTTCTGCATTCATAACTTAGTATTTCAGCATGCATTTTGCAAAGCACTAGTTTTGTTTGCTATTGTGGCTTCCACAATTCATCTGTTGCTTTCTGTCTTTTGTCAATTGATTTGGAACTTTGCTTTTACACACACAGGAATAGATTTTGGATCTTACCTTTCTCTGGAGCACTGCAAATAATGACTTCAACTGCAAATAGTGTATGCTGTAATAGAAATGGGTGAGAATCCAAATTCCCCAAGTATGTTTGTCATTTTGAAATCCAAATGCAGCCCTAAGTTGCACAAAGGCAAATATTTTCTAATAGAACAGATCAAGCCTTCCAAAGATCAGGAAATGCAGAGGTACCTACCATGAAGGTACACTGTTTGCAGTTACTGTGCCTCCCGTTCCTGGCTAGTATGGTGTGGATCAGGTCTACTAATGCATATAATTAATCTCGGTAGTTAGTACTTTAGGACCCTGATTGATATTAAAGCTCACTATTATGCAAGCAAAGGTTTGCTGAGTGTGTAACTGTTCTCTTAATAGATCATTTATTTTTGAGTAGTATCTCTACATTTTTATGGCACGGTGCCGACTTGCTTTTTGAAGGCTAGGCCTTAGTAGTAATGATCCCCCATTAGCCCCAAGCCTCTGGTGTTCTACCTGGCATGTATTTAGTGAGCCTGAGGATTTTGTGGGTTATCTTCCTATTTCAAGGTTATACTTTTTCTAGCAACAGCATGACATTACTCCTGGCTGGTGGTGTTGCTTAAGTTCCCCTCTATACAATTCCTTGTTAGCAAGTTCTTCCCTATTCTGTGTTTGTAGGACTTGCACAGATTGTAGCGTTACAGTTGAATCTTCTCACTCAAATATGATGCTTGCCCTTGTCTTTTATTTTAAACCCCATCACTAATTTGAAAAGATCAAATAATGTGCTTCCTCCCAGGTCAGTGTGTCCCTGTGGGTAATAAAGGACACTTGCTATTTTGTCTTTTGCTGATGATTAACACTAGGCATGGGGAGAACCCCTTTAAAAGCCTGTTTCAGTGCATCCTTCCCTGTTCCAGGGAAACAGGAGAACTCCCACTCACTGCAGGAGTTCAGGAGACGGGTAGGATGCTACTTGGTTTGGGTATCTTCATTCTTACCCACGTGCAGGTGGTTGGTTTACATCAAATAATACTTGATAACTTGCCCTGCTTCTCTGCTATGCAGAAGATATGCAACATGCACAGATGATCTAGTTACCTTTTGGGGAATCCAGTGCTGCTCTGATGTACTGAGCAACTGGATAGAAGTGAATGCTGAGATCAAAGTTTGGGTTGTCCTCTGCTTCTACTCCATAGTAATCCACAGGCAAGTCGCTGTAGAACTTGGGCCCAGTGTTGATGCGAAATCTCCCAGCAGCTGCATTCACAACATGGGAGATGCCCATGCGGCTCAGCTGGGCCTTGTCACGAGCAACGTACCTGGAAGAAAGATAGGGAATTATATTTGCCTGCTGCATTGCAATGCAGGGAAGAACATGATGCTGATGGTGAGTTTGTTACAACTGCAGGAAGTGATAGTGGCTGTTTTTTTGACAGGTTGATTAGTGTCCATCAAAACGCTTTGAGGCAGAAGTGACTTGTTAAGAAACTGACTCTTAGATTTCCCTAAGTTTTTATTCTAAATATGTGTTTAGATGGCCCTCAACTGATGAAAGGTGGTCGTGGAGATGTTTCTGCACAAGCTAAGGGTTTTCTGATTTCAAGGGCTTTCTCACCAAGTCATTTCTGCTGAGCATCCATCAGTTCAGGGGACTGATGCCATCTGGGTAGAAAATGAGCTTGATCCTGTTTTACCCAGCTCTGGCATGACTGCCTGAAGTACCGATGCCACAGCTCCAGCAGGCTGTTGCAGTGTGTGACTCCTGCACTAAGGCAGGAGGAGAAACCAGGAGGGGAGATATTCTTTTTAGTTACTTAGTTTTTTCTGTATGCTACAGCATCCTATGCACAGTTCAACCTTGTTCAACACTTAGACCTGTTGTGAGAGGTCCCCAAATTAGTGCCTAGCTCTCTTTTTTAAAATAAAGAGTGGAAGCTTTGGGGGGAAGAGTT
This sequence comes from Pardalotus punctatus, assembly GCA_013400915.1. Classification (NCBI taxonomy): domain Eukaryota; kingdom Metazoa; phylum Chordata; class Aves; order Passeriformes; family Pardalotidae; genus Pardalotus; species Pardalotus punctatus. Next base: position 377,125 of record VZTX01007314.1, on the reverse strand, counting down.
GCAATAACCTTCAGCCCTGTCTCTTACAGGTCTCCCACATAAAGGTTTGGCCAGACTTCATCCACGTGCCCTGTGGGGTGTGTGCGTGTGCAGAGCAGGCGCCGCAGCTCCTCCAGTGATGGTGTCCCAGTACTGCTCCCGCTGCCAGGCCTCCAGCTTGAGGCACTTCTTATCCTGGGCCGCCGTAAGTCCTGGCTGCACAAGGAGTCCCAGGCCATCCTGAAAGGGGAGGGCAGACATTCACCACCAGCCAGAGATATTTCTGATGGCTCTCTTTGTTCCTCTCACCTTGTCAAACAGTTAATTAAAACCTCATTATATTTTTAAAGATTATTTTCTTCATAGGAAATGAGGAAATTTCTACTACTGTCTGGAATTCTAGACACTATTATTAGCACAGTGAAAAAGACCAGCCCTTGATAGGCCACCACAAGAGTTCTGCTTTCATATGGAAAGACGTAACGCTATGGAAAATGTCTTGTGTAAAGGTATCTACTCAAAGGGTGTAGAAACAGGGTATTAATTTGGTATGCTGAGGTTTTCCTTTAGCCAGGTAGCTAGGGCTTCCTTATATGTATTTAATCTGATCTGTCTTTTGCAATTTGCTTAACAAACTGATCTGGACTGAGTAGAATCACTTATGCAAAATCTTATTCACTGGTTAGTTATTGTCAGCTTTGATGGGAAAAACTCTGTAAGGGGTAGTTTGGTTCTTTCCAATGGTATTTACCAGTCATACTGGTTGTCCTCATGAAAAATGTTCATGGTAGAAAAATCTGAATGAGTTACAGTGATTCCAGCTGTCATTCATATGAGCATTAACTAATTTTTTTACTAAGTTATTTAATTTCCATTCCTCTCCTCTCTGCTCCCTCCAAGAACTATCCCATTTCTTATCTTGAAGTAAATATTTCAGTTACAAGGAGAAACACTTTTTTTAGGCATCACTTTATCTCTGGAACTACTCTGTTCCCATATGGTACGTTTCTTTTGAAATAGTGGTTCCTCCTGTTAGCTGTAGATTTGAACTGTTGGGAGGATTTTTTTAAGAGGGGAATAGAAATTATATTTTCCTCAGAGTTCTGTTCTAAGAAAGTATTAAACTTCTTTTGGTATGTTCTAAAAATGAGCCAAACATCTGCATTACAGAGATAGCAGAAATTCTGTCAACTCAGGAGCCTTAAAACAGAAGCACCCGTCTATAGGACATGGGTGAAGTTATAGTCAGTGAGCCAAAGTCTTGCTATGGCACTGCCTGGAGCACATCTTCTACATAAATGATTTGAGAGGTGGTTTGGTGTAGAACAGTCCAGGACAGCAAACCTGAAATCTTGCATCTTTCTGCTGAACACACCTATTGTTAACAGATAGGTTGTATTTAAGTTCAAGCACCTTCATTGACAATTCCTTTTTAAACACCAGCTGTGGTGAAATGTTCTCCTAGCTGCCCATCAAGGTATTTTCTCTAGCCCTAAGTTCACATTTTGGTGTCATTTTATTTTGCATGTACAAAGCCCCCAAGCAAGAGGATCTGAAGGCCAGCCTGCTTTGGGAGCTCATTGCACCTTCATATTAATACAGTGCTTTGCTGAAGGGCAAATGGAGCAACTAATTCCCTGAAATATCCATAGAAAAGAAGGAGGGAAGTGTCAGAGTTAGGGCACAGAATAGTCCCTACAAGTCACCCTTCTGCCATGCACGTGGGGTGATCTGCCTCACCACCCAGTTGCCAAGAGGAGCCCTCTGTTATTTCAGTACGCCGCCTTCTGCCACCTTCATGGCAGCTTTGGCCTCTTGGATACAGTAAGTTTTCACCAAGTGATGTTCCCAGAATGGTCTTGTATTGTTACAAGGGCATTACAAAGAGCTCCACTGTGGAATGTGCTCCCCTCCCAAATGTGCATATCTCCTCCAGTGTCAGCTTTTACTGTGAAAACAAAAGCAGATGTTCTTGCCCGTTTTGGATGGCTTTATGCAAGAGGAGGCATGGAGGAATTCCCTACTGGAACAGGCATCTCCCATTGATTTTGATCACTGCTTTGACACTGGCCACCCCAGTGTCCCCTACACCAGCTCTGCCTGGCTCCTGCTGGTGGATCTTGGATGCTTCTCTGATCCCACACAGGAGGTCTGCAGCAGAAATGGGACTTGGATTTCCTGTGCCCTGACCACAGGGCCATCTGCCAGTTCATTAAGTACTTTCAAGAATAACAGCCTCATCCAATCCTTCCCACCTCATAATATCTGCAGCAAATTTTTTGATGTACCTAATTCCTTGCAGTGTGGCTAATGACCACTCTAGGGCACTTCTCACTCCCTATAAAGTTGCTTTAAACCGTTTTCGTTATTTCTTATTCAATACTGCCTGTTACCCTTTTCTCTCACCCTCTTCACTGTATAAATACTTTGATTTTCCTATTAGTTCAGAGGCCTAAAGGCTGCTGTCAGCCTTGCTTTCTTAAAACTCACAGGAGCTGGGCAGATAACTCTAATGTATAGTGCACCTAAGGAAAAGTGCTCCTTCAGAGACTGTTTTGTTTTGTTTTGTTTTGTTAAAATTGTTTTACATAAGGGAAAAAACATAAGGGAACATAATTGCATAGGCTGGGCAAAAGGAGGTACTGTGTGCTACATGGATATTGAAAGCTGTGGAATAATGGTCCTTATAAGATGGACTTCTTCCGAATTACCCTAAGATGACTTGCAGCTTGTGTTCACATGGATATTGTATTATAGCTAAGGAATTTACTCCTGTTGAAACACAGATGTGAACTGCTGATGGTGTATACAAAACTTATTTCATCTTCATTCTGGTCACATTTTTTTAACTGGAGAACAGCATCAGTTTGTGTAAACTCTATGTCCAATAAAAAGGAAGGATTGGAGTTCAAGTTTCAAATGTGAAATAACTGCAACTAACAGGCTGTGAATGATTCAAAAGCAAGAGAAGCCTCAGTAGGACTATTCAACTAATATGTTGAATAATGAATGCACTGAAAAAATAATAGCTTTTCACAGAAAATTTGCAGACAGGAAAACAAGACAATTTTTTTCTGAATAGATGACTACTCAGTCCTGGTGTCAGTCTAACATCTTAACTCACCAAATTTATACATGCAGGCGTCATTACTGAAATGCACCTATTTAAAGAAAACAATGCTATGACTAAAATTTTGTGTAATGTTTTATAAGGAACATAGATTAAAAAAAATTAGTGTGACGGAAAAATGGTTATATGTAATAATGTGATGGCTGTTCATTTAAAAAATATCTTTTTAATGATTCTCAGCTTAATTCCTCTATTTTGACTTTTTATAGTGGATCTGTTTCTGAGACGTGTGTTGTAAGAATGAGAAACACAATTTTAAAATGCTGGTTTCTCAATGATGATGACATGAAACATTCCTGACCTTTGCCCTACTGGAGTTGTATTATGGTAATTATTCGATCACATAGGAGAAATTTTACTATTATATTTATATTAATTTTGAATTGGTTTGTACTGCAACTGTAATTGTATCTGAAGTATGCAATAGAATTTCCTTAATTACAACTAGCAGGAGGATTGCCATCAAAGAAGCCTATTGCAAATAGGTCATTCTGATGATGCACAGCAGCCTAGAGTATGACACAGGCTGTATGTGCCACCTCCCTGGATTGATGTGTGCCGGTGGCTCTGCTGCACTTGGGCTATGAGAGCAGCCGGGTCAATGGTTCCTTGTATATCAACTATCCCAAGAAGAAAGGAAAGTGGTCCTGTGAGAGGTCCCAGATAATATCTCCTTCCTGACTGTTTAGGCACCCCATCTGCCCAGCAGTGAATGCCCCTATGGACTGCATATACTGTGGATGCTTTGGTTTGCTTTCTGTTAATTCAGTGACTACAGCTTTATCTGTAACATAATTCGTGCTATTCAGTGCCAGGCTGAGGAGAGGGCCTTTAGAGACAGGTATTCCTTTACAGGTTTCTCAGTCCTTGGAAACATATGCCACCTTTTATCCAATTTCTCCAATTCCCCAATATTTAATTAAACAACAAAACCAAAAGTCAGTGTAATTTGACAATTTGACATTACATTGATATGACATCAAGCTGAGAGGATTATATGAAGGCTGAGATGAAGCAGCAGAAAATCCTGCAGCACGATGCTGTAGTAGGTCAGGAGGGAAAAACAACCCTTGTGTCTAGGATATTTAGTAGAAAGCCTTTACAACCTCTGCTTGAACTTGTGTTTTCCAATGCCAAGATAAAGGAGGGGTCTGTGTATAATGTAAGGTTGTCAATGCTCTCATTTCAATATTTTAATCATACTAAGGCCTATGTTGGCTTTTCTGTATGGGTAGAACATAGCCATTTTCTTATGATGTTAGTAAAGATATTTCTGAGTCTTTAAATCCTGAGAACAAACTAGCCTCCATCCTGTGTTTTCTCAAGCTGGTGTGTGCTTTAACCTTGCCATGCCAGTGAAGATATCAGTCTGATTATACTTCAAATAGACTGATTTGTGGTGGTTAAAGTCTAGGCTGAAGCCCAGGGCTTGGCCAAGTAGGTCATGTCAAGTTCATGCCTATCATGTATTCAAAAGCCATAAACATTTCTCAAAAAGCCTATCCCCTGGAAAGGTTCCTCCAAGATAATGTATGTTTGAGAAAGGGTTTTGTGTTGCTACATTGCCACACAAATGACAAGTATTACTGTCATCATTCTTTCTTCCTTAGCATTTAACCCAATAGTCTCACTGGAGTCATAATTTATCAGTTGCTAGGAGCACTATGAGATATAGATGGTATGAATCAAACACAGCGATGACTGAGGTAGGGCTGGCTGGACTTGAAAGCTGAGATAGAGGCAGTGTCTAGGGAGGCACAACGAATTTGAGTATCCAAATGTTTGTAAGAAAATCTCTCCAGCAGCTGGAGGATGTAATCTGAACAGGACTTCCAAATTTGGTAGAGGCTTCCAGACCCGCAAGTGTAACCCAGCTATATGTTTAGGGCAAGGCACCCACTTGGTGTGACTTGGCAAAATTCATTAGGTGGACTTTCTCTCCACAGACCACATATGGTCTATGTTGAGCAGCACACTAAATCTCTGTACTGGACAGCTTTGAGCAGCACAAGGAAGGCAAAAACATCTGATTTTTTTTCCCTCTCAGCATTGCATTGGTGAAAATTTTCTGTCCTAACTTTAGAGGAATTGTGATGCCTCTCCTCTGTCCAAGGAAAATTTTTCTGTGTGTTATCCAGGGAAATCAGCAGTTACATTTCTGATGCAAAGCACTACTCAAACATAAGGAAGAAATTAATCAACCCATCCTGGTTCTCAAATATGCTGAATTTACCAGTTTCCACTGATGTTATGGATTGCCAGGCCTCAGAAGCCTCAAAAATGCCTAATTTTTTCATAGCAAGTCTGTGGGTCAGGCAGCAGTTCTCAGACTTGATGGTCTTGACTGTTTCAGGATGTACATTAACATGCAGACCCCAAGGCAGGTGGCCTCAAGGGTTTTTTCTGTGGCTGTAGTATAAAATATTCTCTTGTCATCAGCTGGCTAGTACATTTGTATATACCAGCCATGTGTGCAGTTCCTGACAGTGGCTAGACAGATGCAGCCATCCTTTGATGTGCAGCAATGTTGTACCAAGTGTGCAAAACCTGGCCACCTGCTGATTTTGCTAACTCTTCTGGGTGTTGAATGTATGTTTATTTCACTCTTTAGCCATGGGAAACCAACCCTGTAGAGTTACTGCCCAGACAGCAGCTTTGAGTGGGTAAGAGAAGTGCAAAATATGAGCAGCAAAATTAATTTTCCCTGACCCATCCCTTCCTCATGAAATGCAAAACCACAGGTTGCTGTACATAGCTGCACATTTGTAATATAAGTGGGATCCTAACCATGTTTTTGAGTCAGGACAGAATCTGTAGAAGGCAGAGGAGTGTACATGGAGTATGCTTTTCAGAAACCATGGCTGATAGGTAGCACCACCAGAAGGATCGCAGAGGTAAGAGGAGATAATTTATCCATCCAAGCTTTTCTATACCACTGAAGCTCGGGTACATTTTGTTTCTGAATTGGACTTTTTATTTACTAGTTACAAATTTTACATGCCCTTTTATTAGTGTGCATTGTAACTATTTAAAACTGAGCATTAAACAGGCCCAGACACTGTTAACAATCTGCATGTTACGATATATTTTTTTGTATAACTGCTTGTTATAGCATCACCTATTAAGAATTTATTACTGGTGCATTTTAGGTAGTGCTTTACAGTCATTTAATTACATCCATCCAGCAATCATTACATAAATATGCATTGACAGCAAGAACCCCAATGTAAGGTGACCCAAAAGGCTTTTACCTGCCAAGACCAGAGTTTGGGCCCTCAGGTGGCAATGACGTCATTGCACATGCAGGGAAACACAGAGTTTAAGGCTGTGCAGGGAGCTGTGTTCTTCCCAGCACTAGGTGTTCATGAAGTCATCAGCTGGAGTAAGAGTACTGTAGAGCTCTAAGGACTTGAACTTGGTTCTTGGCAAGCAAGTAAAGCAAAGTCAGTTCCCTTCCAGCCCTAGCCCCGGTAAAGATGTGGTTTTTGGCTGTGAGCACAGAAGTTCAGCTGCAAAACTAGGCCCTCTGGAGCCCATTGGTACCCCTGCTGTCAGCTGCCAAGTGCATCCTTATGTCCATTAACCCAGCCTGATCTGGTAGACCAGCAGACATACTTCATATGACCCAAAGACAGTAGCTGGTCCAAAATGCATCTACCATATCTCTGTGCTATTTGTGACTGCAGTACCATGCCTGTATTTGACAGTCTCTCTAGCTCCTAGCCAGGCTACTGCTCCTACATCAGATGTCATTGCTGGTGTCCTCTCCTGCAATGGATTTCAGCCATCAGACTTCACTGTCAGTTCTGACAGTCTGTAACTCCTTCCTCCATTCAGTACTGACATTTTTCACTACTTCTTGAGAAAACAAAAATCCCAACCTACAGCATTGTAGCACTAAACAGTTCTTAGACATACTATGAAACACTCTTGATATCACTATGCTCACCCTTGAAGACAAGCTTACCTAAAATTTAGTTGTTCTGTGTTAAGGTTGGCTCTTCTTCTGGGCTCAAGAACTGTTATGTCATTATCTCTTTTGCCTCCAGCAATAACTTGTTGGGGGTGAAAACTGGTATTCTCTGAATTGGTAAGCTCCATTTTTCCTTCTAGAAGCACCCTCAGAAGCTTACTGAAAAAAACTGAAGGATGAAACATTTCTGAAAGACAGGCTGGCAAGTTGATGCAGGTTGCTCTAAATCAGGAGCAACATGTGCCACTTTGATTTCCTCTTGGAGCTGCCAGTCAGAACCAGCTGGGTTGTCTGGCTGACACTGGTTTTTTGGTACAACTACTCTGAAGCCCTCACTCTCCCTGAACAACATAAATACTAGCTGCTTTTTCATGGCTTGTAGCAATGCTTTACCAGTATTTGCAGCCTGCAGTTGCAGGGAGCATGTGTTGCTCGCATTACTGGATGATGTTAGTACAGCATGACCCTGGGGAGAGGTACAAGCTCGGATTTATTCACAGAAGGCCTGCAATCTGCTGAGTCTGTTTCTCTGATGCAGGCCTGGTGGACTGGAGGCTCACCTTTGTGGTGATGCCCTTCAGCCTCACACTGTCACTGCATGGGAGATAGAGCCTGTTCACACTGTAGCACAGGCACATTCTCTGCTCCACCTCCGTGGCTGTTCAGGGTGGAACTGTGACTGCCATGCAGCCCAAGTCCTACACTCTTTTGTATACAGTCTGATTTGGACAGCTCACGTCCAACTGAACGCAACATGAGAAAGCCAGGTGGGTTGCTGGGTATGCTGCATCAAGCTTACTCAAAGAAGGATAAAGTGTCACTTGGGTGTTGTTTCCAGCCTCTCAGCCATGGTTTCACTCTTCAGATTTACTCCATGTTGCATACTCTTAATCTAGCCACATCTAATTTTCCCAGGTCACATGCTAAATGACCTGAAGTCATGTTTATTTCTTGTTTTGCCAAGGTTTAGAGGCCAAGGATTTCCTGGGCTGTGCCTTGCACAAAACCTCAGTCGGAATGCAGTCCCTTAGGTCGGCTTCCTGTGGCCCAAGAGAGTTTAGCAACCCACATCTGAAGGTTAATGAGGCTGCTGTTAACAATAACTAATATAGCAGTGTCCTCCAGCCCAGAACTGAAAACATCAGGCTTCAGAATTCAAAGAATCCCCTTACAAATGAATGGTTTCTGCCCCAAGGATCTAACCAAAAGGATGGCACAATGCAAAGCCCTTCTCCCCTGTGACTAGCTCTGGTATGTTCTTCTATCTTAAAAACAATATATTGCTGCTTTTTCTTTTCTTTTTTTTCCTTGTGTCTCTTCTGTTTGAGGGCATTGAAAGTTCCACTGCTCTTTGTTCTTGTCCTGTGGTCTCTACCAATACCACAAAAACAGCTCTATGCTACCCAGCTTACAGGAGGCAGCAGACACCCCTACACTGGTATGGCAGGAGAGTCAAGTAACCTGCTAGGAAGAAAGATGGGAAACAGCAGGAGGTAGGCAGCCAAGATTCCCTGGTGCTTCCTGGGCACTGGAATGCCTTTCATAGTTATTATCACAGTGATTCTGTGAGAAACAGTGGTGCTCCTACTGCACAGGTGGAGATGGTAAAGTTAAGCTTGATGATTTTTCTACATCTCTCCACAAGTCTGAGCTGGGAGGCAGCCCAGGGGCAAAGTGCTGCCAAACACTGGTAGTTATAGCTGGACCTGAGAAAACAGCTGCCCTCGGGCTTCATGTGGGTCAAAAGCTTTCGCTCACCTCTAGTGAGTGAAAGGCAGCTTACAATAGGAAGTGAGTAATGGTCAAGTTTGGACTTCCATGCCGGGGAACGAGGTTTTTTAGGAATGCTTTGGCAGATGTTGGCTTCAATGCTCAAAAGAAAATCAGAACACATAAAATCAAACCAAGAACAAGAAACCCTTTTATCATTGATCTCCTGATACCCTTCTTTCTGTGCTTGCAAAGTCCTTTTTTACAGTTATTTTAAAAAAATAATAGTATGATCTCTTATTAAATGCAGTGACATTATGGCTTTAAACCAACTGTGCTGTCTAATTGTTTCTTGATCTTTCTCACACCCCAGCCTCTCTGATCTGAGACTTGCTAGCAATGTGATAGCCATGGCAGGACGGGGAGAGGTCTGGAAGGTTAGTTCCAGTAGCCTGTATTTCGCACCAATGTCTTCTGGCAGAAAGATAAACCACGGAACTGATTGCAAGTTCCTGTGGCCCAGGTTTCTGGCTACAAAACTGGGAAGGATAAACACCTCTTAAGCACTGCAAAATGGCAATAGAACAAGAGAAAGGAATGGAAATCCTCTCATAATGCAACAGCTAGAAGCAATCCAGCTGGTTTTATTCTCACCATAAGAACTATGGTCAGTCCCAGTGCAAGCCTGGCCACCTGTCAGATCAGGTTTGCAAACTCAGGCTTATTGGAATTTGACACACTCTTGTCTTGTAGCATGCTGGTATGATCAATACAAATTCCTCCTATAGCAGTGACACAATGTGTATGCTACCCATGCAGTCCCAGATGCCCCTCATAAATCATGAAAATACTGGCTAGTTCTAATCAGATCCTTTGAGTTATAACATAATATACTATTTGAGAACTAAAACCAGTAAATCAAGTTAGTACAGAGGTCAGAGTGAGACTGAACACAGCTGAGGCTTGCTTGCTGATGTGTGTGTATAGTCTAAGAGATGCAACAGAAGGAGATGAACTCCCAAGTCAGCTAAGCAAATTGCTTTCTTCTCATTGTAAAATCTCACTACTAAGCCTGTGGAAGGGAAAGAAATAGGAATTCATAATATTCTGTAGCAGAGCTGATTTGAAGTCTAGAATTTCCCAGCAACTCTGTTAACTCTTGGGATTATAGGTATTTCTGATAATTTCTCCTTCAGTTTAACTCTTACCATTTTTCTAAAACAAACTAACAGTTAAAAATATGTGCCCTCAAATGTCATAGATCACCCACTACAAAGCAGAACACATTTTCTTCTATAGCATAGAAAACAGGTAACTTCTAATACAAAAAGAAATTGTATCCCATTAGGAGGCAGCTGTTGTGGTTGCACTCTTCAGTCTTGCCTGTGGCACAAATAGGCACCTTAGTGAAGAGGAGGTTGCACTGCCCATGTGCTGGGAACCTGCAAGTTTGTGTGCTGGGGTGCTACTGCATAAACCCAAATAATCAATACTTTCTTTTCTATATAGAAAAGGTTGAGGGCCATCTGAATTTTTCAAGTGTTATCTGACTCTAAGAACAACATAGTATGGGGTATGGCCAAGCTCCATGGCCAACAAGCAGTCTGGCCACCATAAATGGTAACTGTCAAAGAATAATACTGAAGGCTAACTTCCCCATTTATGCTGTATTTGCATGTAAGTTTTGTTTCTTGCCTTTTACTTAAAAGAGATACTCAGTAACTGTTTCTTCCCTCATGGCAAAGACAGTTTGGGGCAGCGGATCCTGCTCTGCAGGTACCCTGCAGATGCTAAGGCTGTGTCATTCTCAGTACTGCTGAGTACTTCCTCATGTTTACTTCGCATTTTTCCCTTAAATCTCTCTGTCCTTTTAAACTGGACAGTGTTTTTAAAGCCCATGCAGCAGAGTAACCTGGCACCTGAGTTACACCTATGGAGATTTATTTCTGTAATGGTCTGTGGGAAGGCTCTCAGAGACCCCAGTTGTGGTGTTTCCCTTCAATTAGGGAACAGACACCATTAGAACAGGACTTTGCTCTAATCCTGTGAAAGTTTATTTTATTCTGGGCACAGGCTTTGCTTTTGGGAGGTGCAAGCTGTATGAACTCTTGGGGTTCACGCTGGCAACTCTTGAGCTGAAACATCTAGAGATGCAAACCAGTAATGGTGATGCAAACCAGTGATCCAGAAAGTCACCACAAACCAGTGAACAAAGTCTCCGTGAGTCACTGGCAGTAAATAAAAGAACTAGCAAAAACCAAAGCAGTAAATAACTGGTGGTGAAGAGAGTGAAACTTGGCCCATTTGAAAGATGCACCAACACCTCCAAACTGCATATATGGAGCAAGATGGATGAATATTGTGTTTTATTTACAACTAGACCTCAAGTAAGTTTGAATTTCTTTTAAACCTGGGGGAGAAATGGTTGAAACATAGGAGAAAGAATGATCAGTTTAATCAGAGGTGCAGCACAGCTTGGTGCAGGAACTTAATGAAGATTTGTTGGTCAACAACAATCTCCTGACCCACTTAACAAGCTCTCCATTTAATTTGCTCTGCTATTGTATCAAATTTGAAGCCCCAAAGTCAGACTCAGTTTTTGCGGCTCTTGTAGTCTTTGCAGGATCAGCAGGAAGCACAAACCAAAGACTTAGAGCCTGCACTTGAGCAATGTATATTTCTCTTAATGAAATCCAAAGCCAGGTGACATTTTTGGGAGAGAGGAAACAGGAAATGGAGTCCCTTTGTGGGGCAGGGGGTGTTCACAACACTCAGAAACTTGGCCCATGTTTCTGGTCTCCTCCCTTTCTACTCCGCAAAGGGCTTGTAGCATTTTTAGACAAACTAGGATCCATTGTATGTTGTGAGAGAACCTGCTGGGAAATTAGGTGACTCCTGCACTCCAGGGCAGAGGAAATGTGTGTTTCTGCTTTGTGTTTTTAGGAAAGTAGGAAGATGAAATTCAAAATAAAACACAACAGATGGGAATCTCACAGAGACAGACACTGGGAAATGTTTAGACAAGCTTTGTTCCCAGTTCTTGAGCTCAGAATTTAGCCACTAAACTGCAGAGAGACTTCAGAAAGACAATGAAATGCATTTTGGCTTCAAATACAGTTCCTCCAGATTCCAATGAGAGTTGTGCACGTGAATCTGAAGGCAGAATATAGCCAGCAGTATGGGGAATAGATGTAATATGAGAAACTCTCATGCTATATTATTATAGTCTGAATTGTTTCCATCATTTTGGGTTAAGTAATTCCCCACTATCCATCTCTAAAGTGCAAACAGTACAGCCTTGATGTGCCCCAGGGAAAGGAAGCAAACCAGCCTTTGAATCTTTACCCAACCTTACTGCTCATATTTTGCTTTCAGTGAGTAAGTGTTCAAATCCTTTAATACTTCATTCCCATAAAAATATATTTACCAGGGGGTTTTGTGGCAGCAGTGAGGCTGTGTTTATTATTTTAGGAACACCATGCGACTGGCTTTAGAGGAAAGACAAGGCAGGAGCATGGAGTGCTGCAAATCTATCAGAGAACAGCATGTTTTCCACCTGTTGAGGCAGCAACCACAATAACGGATGCACAAAATAATTACCTGTACCTCAAAGTCAGCACCAAGTCCTGCACCTTCTGCTCCCCACCAAGCAGACAGCTTGGTAACAATTACAAAAGAGGAGCATTGAGACAGAGTAGGTAGTGCTTTGTGAAGAATGAAAAAGCAGCTCTTATTAAAGAGAAACTGGAAGGTGGAAGATAAGAAGGAAAGATCTGAGGCACCATGATGCTAAGAGAAGAGTGGAGCTAAGGAACTCCAGGAGTCTACCTTTATTATAGAGCAGCAGTCAGATTTTTGCTAATACCCTTCCCAAAGCTGCTTTCATTTGTACTCTCAACATTAGAGATAATTTCTACTGATAAACAGGTGCTCTGCACACCTACTGGAGCCCATTCCTGCCCAGAGATGGATGGTTCTGCAATAGCAAGAGGGGCACGGAGGGTACGGGCCTCATCTCAAGTGATACCATGAATGACCATGACCATGCCAGTACCCTGTTCCTATTCCTCTCTTTGCTGCCTGGCACTGGGATTGTGCTGGAGCTACTCTTACCCTTTTGTTCACAAGTGCCCCAGAGCACCTGGTGTAAGAAGGGCAGGGGACAGTATGAGGAGCAGGGATGCATGGCAGGTGAAATGTTTTTGGTCTTTCCTGCTTAAGTGCTGAGGCTTGTAAAGGTCTCTTTCTCCCCTTCCTCTTACTACCAAAAGGAAAGTGGTGACGTTTGACTAGCTGAGGACTTGACCTCTGGAGTGATTTGTACCATGGTAGTTCCTTGTTGCACACAGGAACAGATCCTTCCTAGAAAGGATTTGTAGGGGAAATGATCTCAGGCCCCATTTAATCTTGTCAGAAGAAGATGATGAGAAGACTGTGTGCGGAGTTGGGAGTTTTCCTTTGAATTCCTATGGTGTTGAAGGCAGCACTATAAATAGACACAGTATCCTTTTTACCCTGGTACTATTCTGTCTCCAGCTCCCCATATAGACAGCAAGTCTGCTGGTAGGTATTTAGCAGGAATTAATTTAACCCAGTCTTGTCCTTCTGTACTCTTTTACTCCAAGAATCATCATGGCTTCCCCACCTATACAAGCATATTTCCTCAATAAAAATGTTCTGAGGAAGACTGCTGATATTAAAAATCCGATTTCTGTCTGAAAATTCTATCCTAGTTATAAATAATACATAAATGCCCCAAACTATAAAGAGTTAATATTCATTTTTATTTTTTTTTAAAAGGAAAAACCTCCTCTCATTTTGTTTCTCCCAGGTTTTGTTTTTGAACTGCATAGCATTTTATTCATAGTCTGTTTCACATGTTCTCCAGTGTAACTGGCTGGACAGTCTCTCCCTTCTTAGGACCGACTTGTGAACCTCAGCTGAGACGAAGGAAACCCACATACAGTGTTTCATGGCTATTATCTTAAAGATAGATCTGTAAGAAATTTAAATATGAGCCACTTTGGTATTTAAATTAAATGGGTTTGGGTTTTTAAGCATCTTTCTTCAATGAGAGATCCTCAGCCTGTAAGTCCAGTTAGAAAGCAAACTCTAATTTCACAAATGTTGGAGTTGCCCAGTACAAGAGCCCAGCCGCTGCTGTGGCCTGGCCCCGCCGGGGTCTCGCTGCTGGAGCAGCCTGTGGGGGGTTACGCCGCTCGGTGCAGGTGCTCACTTCACTGGGGGTTGGTTTGTAAACAAGCTTAAAGGTACTTGCCTGATAGTCGAAGCTCCCGCGCTGCGCTGTCTTGGATTACCTTTGTTTGACTAATACCACTCACTTTCCTCCTAACTGGCTAGCTGCACAGCAAATTTCTAGCCTCTCCGGCTGTTCAGTTTATTCAAAGCCTATTTTTAATTCCGTTGATTATAACCCGTGCTCCCCTACCCTCTTTGGACCCGCAGCAGCAGCCGGGGTTTGGCAGCTGGCGGGACTGGGCTCTGGAGGGGGCCGGTGCTCAGGCGGTGCCAGCGGCTGCGATCGGCCTGGGGCGCGGGCGGCGCCGGGGGCCGGAGCCTGAGGGCTGCCCCGACAGCGGGGGCGCCCCGGCTGCGCCTCGCGGGGCAGCTGCGGCCCAGC
>VZTX01007314.1:295916-362544 GCA_013400915.1 Pardalotus punctatus | reverse complement strand
GATGGGATGGGATGGGATGGGATGGATTGCGATGGGATGCGAGGTGGGATGCAGAGTGCGCCTTTGGGAGAAAAACCGCGCGCGCCCCACATGGCAACCTGAGAAAGTTGCATTCTGCGTGTTACTTGGCTGTGTTTACAGTATTTTTTGTATCAGAGTAAGCTGCAGATTGATTTCTAGTTGTACCAATCGGTAAGTTTGTATCCTGTGAAATGTGTTTAATGTGTAGGTGCTCTAGTACCCCCAGCGACAGCATCCTCATCTTTGCCCTTTGCTCCAGCCCGGAAATGGCTGGTTGGCCTTGTTCCTGCTTCCTAGAGGGGGAAGCATAAGAAAATGTGGTTCTTGTGCTTGAGGCTGGGGGCATCTCTATAGACAGATCCACTGGGGGTTTCCCTGACTTTTTCTGTAGGTTTAAATCACTTTGTTAAATTTAATTGGTAACAGAAACATGCATTTTAAATTTTGATTTGGGTCTGAAGCATACTTTTAATTTGGCTGTTCCTACTTACTGGTTTTTTTTTTTACTTTGCAGAGCAGCCCCAAAGCTCACGAGGAGGTTTCCTTATGCAGGGAACTAAAGCAAAGAAGTGTTCCAGCACTGTTCTACTGCTGCTCAGGGATGTCCAATACACAGGGCTAGTCCAAAGTAAAACCCCCCCAAGATGCCCTTGGTGTGAGGGTCAGGTCCTCAGTGCCAAATACTCTGTTTTGTGCTCTGACTGCTATAGTCTAGCCCATAGAACAGATGTAGGTATCATCTGAGAGCATTACAAAAGGTGCTGAGTTGTCTGTCCTGAAGGCAGAAATCAGCTTTGTAGACAATACTGGAAATGGCAAGGAATGTTTTCTCTTGTTGCTGTGCTGTTTTTGAGTAGCCAGCTCACATAGTGGGGAGTATTCATGCCTCTGCATTCCTGAGTTTGGTAGTAGGAATACAAACTGCCATTCCCAGCTGGCTTTGGAGCTGGCTTTGTGCTGCAAATGCTTGTCTGCTGGGAACCAAAAGCCAGATGTGCTTCACATAGTTTCCAGGCAGCACTGATCCATCAGATGACAGTAGCTATTGAGTGCTCTTATGGTGGCCCACAGACACAAAGATGAAAGCCTGATGCCTGAAAACACCTCCCTTGCCATTCCTGTGTGTCTTCAGTTTTCACTTGAGTCCACCTCACAAAAGCAAATGCCACAGGACAGGGTGTTGCAATGTTAATAACCTTTTATTTTGAAAAAGAAAATCCTAGGTTTTATAATTTTGAACTATCAGACAAATTTGGGATACACTGAACTTCGTCATCAAATATTTCCCTGCACCAGCCTCAGCTGGGAACCCACCTTCTTCTTTAAAAGCATTTTCTGCAGCATTTCCTGGATGATTTTTACTATGAAAGATGAACAATATTTGAATGTCTTCTCAAATAAATGTATTTTCATGGAGAAGAAAAGCTCTGATGAACGCCAAAGGGAAAACACTGTAGAGATACCTGGAATAATTTCCTAGAGTGGCTTGTGTTATTTCCCAGGTGCTCTGCCTTTAAACAGCCTCTTACCCCAACTCAGGAGCTCCACCAATTGTAAAAGCAAGAACTAACCAGTGCCAGATTCAAGTCTCAAAATACAAACCCTTTGAGATACAGATACAGGGAGTGAAGGGGTGGGGGGCTGGTTCATAAGAAAACTTCTAAGCATTACTGTAGCATAAATAATATGGCATCTTTCACCTCAAATAGCCTAACACTTCATAAAGTGATATGAACTTCACTAGTGCTGAAACACAGCTATTTCTGAAGTGGAATCTGATCTCTTTCTCTTTTTTTTTTCTTTCTTTCTTTTTTTTTTTAACCAGCAGACAGCAATGTTTTAAGGTGGAGAGTGAAGGATAGAGTATACGTCCAATCATAAATATAAATCTGGGAAGGCTTTGCAAAACGGAAAGATCAAGCAATATCTACTTTTATTAATAACATGCATCTTGGTGTCTCATAAACTTGTGTCCTAAATTAATAAATGCAATTCGCCCATAAGAGATACAGGCAACTAAAGTAAGATTTTGTCCTCTCTTTTTTGGCAATACTCTCTTACAGGTCTTTGGTAGCAGATGCTCTGGTTCCTTTCCTCTCTTCATTCAGTTTAATGTCCAAGTCCCGGAGCTGGCCAAGGAACCCCGGATTCGGGCAGATGTTTCTGTGAGCACTCACTGTCTTCAGAGCATCCACAAGCGTCATGTTTTCATGGATCATTAAGAAGGCAAGCACTAAAGTTGCCGAGCGGCTCACTCCCATGGCACAATGAACAAACACCTTACCTGCAGAGGCAAAAAGGCACGACAAGGTGAGTGTGCTTTAGCATTTCTAAAGTGGAAAAGACAAAGGGAGGAGAAAAAAAATACAAGAAACAAGTTAAGAAAGCAGTGGTGGCAATTAGTGGGTCCTCATGCTTCCAGGAAGATCACCTTTCAGGCAAGGTGGTATTTCATACGGACCTCCTGCATCTAATTTAGGCCTAAGATTAAAATAGTTGAAATTTTCTGTGGAAGGAGAAGCTTTCTATGACTAAACTTGCTCGTATAGTTCTCTGTGGAAAAAAACAAGTTTTGGCAGAAATATTTGGCCCAGCCCTGACTGTGATCACTGGCAAGTCCCACAAACTCTGTGGGATAGTCTGCCTGTAAAAATGGAGTCGTAATTTACTGTATCTCAGCAGCCCAGTGTGAGCTATAACTGAGGATTTAATAAAGCACTCCAGTGAAAGCAGCAGATCCTGCAGCCAGTCAGAGTCAGAGCAAACTCTGGAACAAATGGAAATTATGATAACTAGGCCATAATCCAAACTCCGCTGACAAAAATTCAGCAGGCTGCGGGTCAGGCTCGTAGTTTTTGACTTAGTTCATTAACTTCTGCTGCTTCTCTAGCTTAATAGACAGGCTGAATAAAGCTCCAATTCTGTGAAGTACTTAACCGTGTGAAGCATTCGAGCCAGCGCCAAAGTGCCGCTCCTCCCACGGGGAGCAGGAGCAGCATGCAGGGCAGGATCCCCAGCTGGAGCCCCTGTCAGTGTGCAGGGAGGGGGAGGCATGTGGCAAGCACACAGGTTCTGCTGATTCCTACAGGATGGGCCCATGGGGCAGCATCTGCAGTGCCATAACCTCTGCCCCTCTCTCTACGCTCTGGTCCCAGAGCTTCCCTTTCTTTTCACCATGCTGGGCTGGGGGCAGCCAGTCTTCCCCAGCTCCTGGGGACCTGGCACAGCCACCTTCCCTGCAGCACATGGCATAGGCAGCCTTCTCCATCCTCTGCACATTGGTTCTGCGTGTGCTGCCTTGTACCATATGCTGATTCTGAGCTCTGTTGGTGCCTGTTACTGCAAGGAAAAGTCATTTGGCTTGTGTTGGAACTTCTTCCCAAAGCTTATCTTTGCTTCTCTCTTACCTCCTGAAGAGTTTAAGGCCTTGCCTATGAAATTGGCAGCATCATAGAAGAAGATACTTAAATCGAAGGAAGGATCATCAAATGCTTCTACTCCATAGTACTCTATTTGCAGGTCTGCATAATATCTGGCTCCCGTGTTGATGCTATATGGTCCATCTGCTGCATTAAGGATATGAGTAATGTTGAGGCTTTGAAGTGTAGTTTTGCTCCTAGCAGCCCACCTGTTGAAAGACATGAAGGGCACATTGGCAACACTCCTAACATTCTGCAAAAATAGCATGTTTTAAAGTTAGAGCCTGCTCCCACTATGAAAGGATGCAGGAACTGCATCCTGCTTACAGAGGAGCAAATTCAAGAAGCACACAGTGCTTTGTGCATGAAAAATGTGATATTGGAGGTATGGAGAGCAGCAGGAGCACAGACTTGCCAGTGGGATACTGCCAGTTAAGCAAATGCCTCCCAGCAGTTAATCCCTGGGAACGTGGCTTACTGTATAAAGTGGTCAAGATTTTCCTTTAAATATTTGTTTAGGAAGTTTTAGAGCTAATCTCTCATTGATAGTGTGCCTGATCTCAAGAGTGAGAACTCGCATAGATGCAGCAACACCTTGTTCCTGGTTTGGACATGAAGTGGATGTATTGTGTTCACCAGCTAGGTGAACCCCACTTCCTGCCATAAACTGGGACTAAAGGCATTCTACAAAATTTTAAACCTTAACTGATATGTTCATGAGGAGGAGGAGCTGGGAAAAATGAGCTAATGATCTAGGTAATCTGCAGTAATATAATTGGATGGAAATAGCAATAAATATTATTGCTAGAATAAAATACTGTCCTTTCACGCAAATGCCTTATTACACGAATAAGGTATTTGCATGAAAATTCCTGTTTGATATTTTCAGTTTTACCATCTTTGAAAGAAAGGTTGGATTTGGAATGTCAAGATTTCTATTGTAAAATTCATTTGGGTCTTCCTCCTTCTGGCTCTTGATCTTGCTACCCCTGTTTGAGTGTGAGGGCTACTGTCCTCTTGTCTGCTACCTTAGAGCACAGTTTCCTGGCCACATAATGCATCTCAGAACTGACATCAGTTTGGCATAGGTTCTTTGACGACTTTAGTCTAGAATACAAATGATTTTTACCCTGCCAAATCCATGGTGGCTCAAAGAATATTCAAAAACCAAGTCAGATACACTATGAGTAAGTCACCATTTTGCATGTCGTGTTTCTCTTGACATCCAGTCTCTTTACATCATCAGTTTTGGAAGCCCGTATCACAAAAACATTCCTGAAGACCCAAAAGCTGCTCCCCCATGTATCACACCCTTTTCTCCTCCTCCCAGGGACTGATAACAGATAACAATAGGACCATATGCTCTTACGCGTCTCCCAGGTAGATATTTGGCCAAACTTGGTCCACGTGATTATCAGACCCTCCTCTGAGCCACAGGAGCCGCTGGAGATCTGAGAGTGCTGGTGTTTCATAGGACGTGCTGCTAGTCAGAGATGAAGAGTCTCTGGTGTGAAGCATCTTGCTGCTCCCTTGCATGCACTCAGGCTGTATCAGAGACAGCTTTTCTGAAATGAATTAAGAGGAAATTTTTGTAGAGAAATACTATTCCCTAGAAAGTAGTCCTGTTCATTACCCTCCAAATAGGATTACATTATTAGAACTAGTGTGTGCAGCAGGGCCTGCAGGTGTTGCTAAAAGCATCCAGAGAGCAGGACTGACTCAGGGATAGGACTCTACAGGCATGTAATTTCTCCCCTGAGAAAGCAGCATAAGATAATGTGATTTAATTTCTTGTCAAGTAACACTATTGGTAAAGAACATCTGCACCATCCGAATGCAGACTGGCTGAACCTTGTAGGCACAGATATAATTTCTCTTTTTCTTGAAGAGCTACCAGAGTGTTTGTGTACACTTGATTCTGATTAGTTAAAACTGTAAGTTTTTGAAAGAATGTATCATTAAACTGATTTATACTTACAAAGCTTCAAGGGCCAAGGTGGAACTCCTAGGATATGTATGTGAGAGACATCTGTATGGTGTATGTGGACACACATCTAAAAGTGTGTGCATACAATTTACTTTAATTTATAGTGATGTATTTAAACACATGCACACATACATGTATACGTATGAACGGATTTTCACATGCATTTATAAACACACATGTATATATATATATATAGAAAGAGAAATTGAGAGGATTTGAACCAGTTTTTTCTCTCTCCATTGAATATCCCTGGACACTTAGCTATACTGGTATTCTTGTGCCTGCCTGTCTCAGTCTCTCCTTGGGGAGCTGTTCCACTTTGTATAAATAATGTGATAGCTACTTCCCTCCAGAGAGAGGCCATTTCTCTTGTCTGAGGGGCAGGGTACTTACCCAGGATGTGAGAAAAGAGTATTTTTGAAATTATAGAGCTAGAAGTTCTGGGTATGTGGACACACATCTAATCCAGGACAACAATACCAGAATCCATCTAGGGCTCCCTCACAGATCTGTGAGATCATAGACCTGTGAACCCTCACAAATCACGCAGTGGAATATGGGCAGCCCTTTTGCAATGCTGTTTGCTGGTTTAGACCCAGGAAGCCCAGGCCAGCTGGCTCAGCTGGAAGCAGAGCTCAATCAAGTCTGAAGATATCCAAGCAGTCCCTTCTCTGAGAGCTTAGGAGCATTTCTCCTGCCTGGATCTCATTATCCTGAATTGCTGTTCTCACCCCCCCTGAAAATATTGATGAGCTTTGTTTGGTTTCTTGTTCTTACTAGAGTCATAATCAGTGTGGAAGCCACACTAGAATTCTTCCCAAAGTGGGGTAAATGGTGTTTATTCTGATACGGCATCAGCCTTCACTCTAATGCCTGAATGCCTAAACCTAAAGTTTGGGTTTATTTTCTCAGCAATTTTAGAAAACAGGTGCAGATGGGACCTTCAGAACTCATCTGGTCTGTCCCCTGCCCCATAGCAGCAGCAGTCAGATGGATGTTGCTCCTGAAACAACTTTGTCCATGTATGTTATTTTTAATAGAGTAGGCTGATTTGGGGAATAAGCAGAAAATAAGGGAGAATATCTTTTTGCTTATGGAAAAAGAAGTGGAGATGATGTGAGGCATATTACTGAACATACATGTATATTTCTGTGACCTCAGCCTAAATTTGCTTCCTTTGCCCCTTCCTCCCTCATCCTCCCCACAAATGTTAAGTGCAGTTACAGCTTTTTTGTATGTTTCAATAAGAGGTCTCCCTAGGGTAACTACTTAATAAGCAAGCTATGAAAAGCACAATAAAAGTGATGGGAGACATAGAAAAAAAGATGACTGGTTTTACTTTTAATGGTGGAGGAAAAGAACTGCAGGGAAGTAGAGAGGAATATAGACATAAAAACCTACAAATTTTTCAGGGCAGATAATGTAACATCAAGAGCTTTGGTAAAGGACTATGTTGTGCAATCCTGGCACAGATTAGCATGAAGAATAGCACAGAAACAGATATTATGCATTGCCCTACAAGTTTTACTGCCTTGTGAAAGTCATGCACTGTGCTCAGGAGCTACTGCCAGCATCTTCATGATGACCTGTTTGTACTTTCACTGACACAGAACATTAAGCTGAAGCAGTAAAAGGAAATCAAGAAAAAGATAATACAGCTTTTACATCAGGAGATTCGTAAGACCACAGGCTCATTTTCAAGGAGTGTGGCTGACTCTGAGTTGCTGCAGATGCTTAAGGGCTGAAGTTGTGGAGCAGATGGATACCAAACTTTTGCTTCTCTTAGCCCCTGCTGCTTTCAACTTCTTGTTGTAGCCTCTCAGTTAGTTACAGTAATGGAGATTAGGAGCAAAGGGAATTACATTGTGAGGCCTCTTGTTCAAGACCTGATTCTGAGGGGGTTCTCCAAAAATTGAGTTCTTTTGGTGCCAGTGATACTTTGCAGGTGACTCTGGCCTTTGCAGCCAGGGAGATGCTTTGCAACAGAACTCTCTTTCCAAAAAGTGTGCCAACATTGTTTTATTCACATGACTAATGCCAGACAAGTGAGCTCCTTGTGTCAACACAAGCATAGCTACTCCCAAGAACACTGCTCCTGCCTGCATTGTACTGGACTTGAAATTGGATTGCTCTACAGGGCCTAAGGGGTAAGCTTGGAAATAGTTATAGCACATGATTGGACTAATGAGGAAAGCAGTATGAATTTTTTAATTGAAGGCCAGGGACTTTGGTGAGGGTTTCCACCCCACCTTCTACTTTAAGATACTGCAGAGGTAGCAAAAGTGCTGCTACTGATTACCTTCCTCAAAGCTTCTCCCTCTGGGTGGCTCCCAGAAGCTGCTCTAGTTGGAAATAGTGACTGCAGGAGGGCAGGAATACCTGTACCTAGGGGGAAAAAATTCTGTATTACAAGGTCACTAACATTTTCTGGAGAGATCTAGACCATGCAAGTTGGATAGGATTACTTTTTTTTTTAACGGTAGCCATCTCATTAGATTCTTTCTATTTATCTATTTATCTATCTATTTACCTATCCATCTATCTACCTATCTCTCCTTTTTTTTTTTTCTGCTTAAAACAACAGAAACAAACAAAAATTCTACCTATGGGAGAGTTTTGAGGCTGGACAGAGATTTTAAGGGCAACCCAGAGAATACAAGGTAGCACAAGCTTTAAAATTGTCTCATCATTCTGCATCAGTTCCCAAACACCTGGAGCACTGGGGTACACCCAAATGGCCGGGGCCAGCTTGGTTCTGTCTGGGCTGTGTAGCCTGGGTTTGCCCAGGGCTCCAGGAGCTGCCCTGGAGGCCCAGGCTGAAGGTGGCCCTGGGAAAGCATTGCCTGCCTGCAGGGAGCACCCAGGAAGGGCTGTGGGTGACTCCATGCATGCAGCTGGGTGCAGCTCCTGAGGGACCCAGTCATGCCAGAACCTTGTCTACAACAACCTAGTGGACCTTTGTATCTCCCAATATTGTCCAGCCACTTGACTACTACAGTATGCAAAGCTTTTTGGTCTGGTTTTTAGTTTGTTGGTTTGGGGTTTTCTTTCTTTCTTTCTCTATGGTGGAAACAATTGCCACTTTCTATTGAAGATCTCTCTGGCAAAGAAAAGAAAAAAACCCACACAAGCCTCCAGTGATTTGAATTGGCTAAAGCATTTAACAGATTTCTGTTGCATTTGCAAATTCCAGTGAAAAAAGAAACTAAGCAAAGTTTTGGGCCTAAAAAAGCAAACACTCTAATATTGTAGATTTGAAATAGTTAATTTTGTTATTTAAAAAAAAATTACCATTTCCATTTTTCTATCAGTTAATTTGTTTTGGAATTTGTTTCCCTGCATTGCATAAAATCTTTTAAAACATTAAAACAAGATGAAATGGCTTGTTCCTGGTTGAGAAATATCTTTTATTTAAATGAAAAATGAACACAGACTGAGTAGCCACCTATTTGCCTAGCCGTAATTTTCACTTCTCTAACAGGGGAAAGCCTCCTGCCATTTTGCCATGGTTGTTCCCTTGTCTCCTCAAGACTGAACTGAGCTGTAGAGAGATTAAATGAGTGTCTGGAGTCCCAAGAGTCTGGCAGGGCAATAGTTGGACCCCAATCATCTTTCCTCTTTCCCTTTTGCTAGCACCTCCCTAGCTGGCACAGCTCTGCCTGTGATTGTGCTGATATCCCGGATGGGGACAGGTGTCTTTCAATAACAATTTCTTACATGAGATTATTGAGAGCCTCAGGCACAGCAGGGCCTGTGGTTACTACAATAGCACAAACACTACCTAACAATAACATGATACAGAAAGCTCCTGCAGCCAAATATCCTAAATTCCCCGAATCAAAAACCTGACAAACTAAATGGTAAAAAATTCCAAAGCATGGGGTCAGAATATAATTCACATGGAAGGGAAAAAAAAAAGCAGCCTCTTGATGGATTTGAAAATGCTGTCTACTCTGTTTTTCCTTCTCTTTTCTCTCAGCAAGTATCTCCACACTCATCTTTTACCCTCCTTGCTTTTTTCTCTCAGGTAGTGCATAACACTATGGCTTTTTGTCCCCCTGATGGAAAAATCCAGATGGAAAGAAGTGTGATTCACAAGGAAATGATCATGTTAGTGGAATTAATCTTTTAGATACTGTAATGTGAAATATAATCTTCATTTTTGTTAAGAAGACCCTGTCTGTGTCTCTACACTTTGGTCAGACTCTGACGCTAAGAGAACCCAGGAGTCTCTTGAGGTAGAGCTGAAAGCTTCGTGTGCAGAAACAGGCACATTTAAAAGCAACAGCAAAGTTAAAACAGCCAGATGGGAACCTAGCAGGCAACCGAGAGGGGAACTCTCTGTTTTCCTTGCAAGCCTACAGGGGCTTGTTTGTAGGAATTAGAATCTCTCACCAGCAGTTCACTGCAGCTCTAATACCAAGTGGTATTGAAAATGAGAAGCAGGTTATGGCTGATGGTTTAAATAAGGCACCTATGGGAATTTAGAAATGAGATCCTGGACTTGTCTTGGTGTAGACTGTGCACATGGCAGAGCAATATTGCTTTCTTGGCTGACTGCACCATATATTATGGCCTTTTATTTTGCCCACAGTCAAACAGCAGGGAATAGCAGAAGTTCATTGCTCCAGCTCACTGTTCAAACTCTGATCTGCCTCACCAGGGGCAGTGCCCCTGAATAATGGAAAACAGAATCGGTCCCTCAGCCTCAGTGCGGGTACATGTTCAATGCGGCACTGTATAAATGCTATTTTCATTATTTTGGAGTGAAGAGAAAAGCAGAATGTACAATTAAAGCTCTGTTTGGGTCAGTTTTTAAGAGAATTTATTACCTGGGAAAGATGCCAGATCGAGGGCTCTGGAAAACAGAGCCTGCCCTTTAACCGCACTGTCAGGAAAGAGCAGGAGCAGCCCTGCAAGCCTCTTCCACAGCTTCCCCCCCAGCCCAGCCCAGCTCAGCTTGCAGATGCCTTTCACCCTACACTGGCAACTGTGTTTTACAGGGTGGGAGAAGATCCGAGTCTTCACACTTCTTCAGTACTTGGTCTTCCCCCTGACATCTCCTTTCACATCTGGCCTTGTACATTTATGATGGAGCCCAGTCACTTCTCCAAACTGAGCTGGAAGGTACCAACTTCTGCTTGCAAGGAGCCTGAGCTGGGCTGGAAAGCTAAAGGCTCCTTCCTCTGTAAGCCCTCCTGTTCCTGCACAGGGCTGCCCATGGAGCTGGAGGAGCTGCTGTCGCTGCCCTACAGGAACTGCGTCCGCATGGGGACGGCGGGAATGCACGAGGTCATTTCGGTAATGGGAGCAATAACGGAGCAGAGCAG
This sequence comes from Pardalotus punctatus, assembly GCA_013400915.1. Lineage (NCBI taxonomy): Eukaryota > Metazoa > Chordata > Aves > Passeriformes > Pardalotidae > Pardalotus > Pardalotus punctatus. The sequence goes on along the minus strand of VZTX01007314.1, from coordinate 351,787 downwards.
GCGAGGGCAATCAGCCTCAGGCAGGGTTTGAATAGCCAGGAGAGCTCCTGGTGGAGAGACAGGTCCAGGTGAAGTGGGAAGACCAGGGGGTGCATGGCCAGACACAGGCACGCAGGTGCAGATGGAGCCCGAGCATCGCAGCTCGGAGGGGCCCCGAGTGCGGCGGGGAGCCCCAGCGTGACCTTCCAGCAGCCCCACCCCAGGTCACACAGCCGCTGTTGTCCTTGGACAAGGCAAGCCCCCAGGAGGGGCAGAGCTTGCTGAGCCCAGGCTCAGTGAGGTGAGCTTCACCTGTGCCTTGCTGGTTTTCGGGGAGAGGGCGTTACTGCTACCTTACAGAAGTGCACCTGGAGAGCATTTCCTCTTCTTTGCAATGTAAGGGATCTGCACATATTTTCCAAAAATCTTTTCATTCCAAGGGAGGAGAACCTTTGTGTTGCCCCCCTCCCACCTCCCCCAACCCTCCTATTTGAGAGCCATGAAACCTAGGAAGAGGCACTTGCCCACACGTGGGGCTAACACTGCAGGAAAGATGGCTTAAAAATGGAGGGACCGGTTGCAAAAATGGGGAGTCCTGCTTGCAGTGACAGGTCATGGCTGTGCCATGACGACAGCTTTTACATCTAGAGCTTTCAGATTCAAAGGAGATAAAAAAAGAAGTATTACCTTAGCAGCTGGCATCTCTGAGCTATTCAATGCACCATCCCCAGCAAGACAGCGCTGCCCTCCACAGGCTCCTAGCAAAATTTCCGACTGTCTGTGGATATCTGTCGAGCCTAGAGCAAATGCTTTCCCCTTTATTTCTCCTCTAGGGCACTCCTGTCCAGGGTACACAGCTAGGAATTCAAGCCCCCCAAAACTACTGATTTTTTGGATGCATCTCAACTATGCTCATGCTTCTCCCTGAATTAAAATCCTGTAGTTTTGAGTCCTGCTGCCAGCAGCCGTAACTGCTGTATGCTGTAATCAGGGAGCACACAATCACCATGCAGCTAACTGCTTCTAATAGTAGAAACTTCACTCTAATCTTATATAACGCCAGTAATGGAGCAGAGAGGCTGTGGCTTGTGAGGAGCTTAGACGGAAAGCTTTCTTGGGCAGCTCATGCCCTGAGGGCAGAGAAGCTGCAGCTGCAGTGAGAGCAAGAAAAACAAAATGACCTTGATATTGATAACAGTTCAGTGAGTGCTGTCACAGCCAGAGCTGTGCCAAGACTTCATTGGTGTCACAGGCTGTTGATAGCTGTAAGTTATGGGCAGTTCTGATAAAAATGGTGTCAAAGAGGCCAGACTGGGAGAGGGATGTGGGGAAATAATGTCTTGCAAGCTTCAGGAAAGACAAACAAGGATGTTAATATATTGCTCTTAAAAGGGGCTCCAAAGCACTTGCACTTCTGCAGGCAGTATGGATTTGTGTGACTGTGGATTAAAGGGGTTTTTTTCTTCTCCTTGATTTACTCCTGAAATGATTTTTATCTGACTGCTGCTGTCAATACAAAATTGACAATGCTGTCAAGCTTGTAAGATTTCAGAATATTTGAAGGCATGAGAAAGGGGTTTTGATATTCCTCAGTCGTTTGGCAGGGGTAGCTTTGAGCTGTCTGTCTCTCCCTGCACTTTTAACATAAGCAGTGAAGTGCTCTCCTTGCTTTGCCTTGCTTGAAAGGGTACATACAAAAAAGGCACCTTTTTCTAAGGTTGACAAAGCTGTACAAATTCTTTGCTGTGGAATCAAGAGCGAACTTCAAAACTCTACAGTGGAAGATCTATTTTGGCACTTGAGTTTTTCAGGCATATCATAGAGCTTTCCAGAGACATTCTCAGCTTTGTTGGGGCAGAGCAGAATGTTTTTTCTTCAGTTTTTTTTTTACTGCTGACTTTAAAATCATTATTTGATTTTGATTAAGTCATCTTTTAAGAAGACTGATTGTATGTCACAAAGGAATTGACCACTCATAAGTGCATGAGAATAACTGAAAGGAGATATTAAGACATAGAATTGGGATTTCCTGTCTCTTACAAACTTTTGATTATGTGTCTGATGAGTATTTGCTCCTAATTTCTTACCTTAAATTTGAAGAAATAAAACTGTGAGTGGTTTTCCTGTTGCATCCCCCTGGTATCAGGGTGCCAGGTAAATCAGTGAAGCAGGAGGTGCCTCGTGAGGGCTGTGGGCAAAGCAGCCACCTCTCCGGGCTGTGAGGGACGAGGGCTCAAAGGCAGGGGGACACGCTGCTGCTCCAGGGCACGCCAGTGCCAGGGTCACTGGGAAGGAGTTTCCGTGCCTGGCCCTGCTGCAATGTCTCTGTGGGAAGCAGGCAGCACGGTGCTGCCCCGCTCCCCAGGCTGAGGCTGTGTGAGTCTTGCAGTTGGTCAGGCAAGGGCTGTTATGTGCCAGCAAGCATTTGGAGGTATTTTCACTTTATCTGGCCAGGTTTTATGCTGTTGTTTTTCTGGCTGTGTTTCGTGCTGTGGCTTGGTGCGGGCTGTAGGTGGATGCCAAGGCTGGTAGGAAGGGTGATGGGGGGGAGAAGAGCCTCCAGCAAAGCAGCAGCCTCAAGGCTCCCAGGAAGGAGAGCTGAGCACAGATAGGAGTGTGGCCTTGCTGGAGGTTGTGCCTGCTGCATAATAGACAGTTTGGGAACACACTGCAAACGTAATGGTCCATTTTCCCAAAGCAAACCTCAGTGCCTCCAGCGCAGCCTTGGGAAGACTGTCCTCTGCTTGAGAAAGTTGCTGTGGGCAGGAATACATTAAGGACTGTAAGATTCTCAGGTACAACGGCAATGGGAGCCACCCATGAGCTATAATTAGCACTAACATCCTTTCTCTCCAATGCTTGGCATCCCAAGCAGTCATTTTTGCAGGCGCTAGTGAAAATGAACAAAGCTTTGAAGAGCTTTTATTTATGTTCTTTTTGCAGGCTGGAATTTTGTGAGTAGTTTTTCTTATTGGCTCTGAATTTTACATTTATTTAAAGGGGAAATACTGGCTTTTTTTTTCCTTTTTTTTTTAAATTATCATATATAATTTTCATATTTTTACCTCAACTATGTGGGAAGAGCTATTGTGGCAGGAGAGCGGGTACCACAAGTATTAATTTTCAAATAACCTCTGTGTGATTGCAGGAAAAGGAGAAAAAAAACTAGGAACCTAAATTCAGTCTTACATAAATCTTACATGCATTTTTAACAAAATAATGAAAATGTTTTGGTTTAGAATTAAGCAAACAATGCAAGGTGTTTGGGCAGGTTTTGTGGTGTTTACAGTGAGAGATCAGACAGAAATATTTGTTGCAGTAAAAGGAAAAGGTATCAGACTGCAGTATCAGAGAAGATCTTCCTATGGTTTGATAGGAAACAAAGACAGTTTTGTCAAGGAGCTGTGAAGACCCAAGAGCAACGCTGGCAAAAAGGACCCTTTTCAAAATATTTAGGGTTCACTTGATGAAGTCCTGGCATAACATGCTAAAGTCTCACCTCTTATGCAACTCTCCCTTGCTCCTTATAGACATTCAGGAAACACAAAACAGACACTTTGCTCTGGGATAACCAAAGAACCCCTGCTACAAGATCAACCAGTAGAGCTGGAAGAATTAGTCAAGCTTTTAAATATGCAAAAGGGGCTGGATTTTTTTGCAATGATGCCAACTAATTTAATTATAGATCAGACTGGTTTTACTGACAACCCTTGTCTGTGGCCCGCGGGCAGCGCTGCTGTTAGTGAAACGCTGTGCTTTTTCCTGCTGCCACAAGATGGCAGGAAAAAACAATGTTGGTTGATTTAAAAATACACAGCGATGGGCATCGCACGACGGATTTCACTCCCGACCGGAATTTAAAGGGAGCACTTACAAGAAACTGTGCACGTTGGATGGAAGAAAAATGTGAAATGTACGGAATTAATTAGATTGGTATTGACCTGGGTGTATACATCAAAAGATCTACACCATATCCTTTCCCATGCAATTTTTCTGTATAAGAAAAGCCTGTGACAGTGCTCGTTTTTTCCTGTACACCATGCAGTTTGGCCTGGTTTTGTTCCACTGGCAAAATCTGTTGTACAAACCAGTCCAAGACATAATGCACTCACCTAAGGTAAAAAGCAGGGGTGATTATTTTAGCCTTTTATTCTGTCTTTTTCCAAATATAGTTCTCTTCCCATTCCCTGTTCCTCCAGCCATAGCAGAAAAAGAGCCAAGCTAGAGGATACATCCACTGCTGCGGCTTTTGGGAACAGCAGCAGGCATGAGGGGCAGCAGCTGGGCGGGATGGCTGGGCACTGACAGGCTGTGGCACTGGGTTGCTGGGCTGGGCAGTGGGGTCAAATCAGTGTCCCTCCTGCCTGTACTCCTGGGAAAACTGACCCTTCAGTGTCACAGGTGTCACAGGAGCTGCCAGGGCTTTGGAAGAGGGCTGGGCTGGAGGAGTCTGTCTTGTTCATGCTCTCTCTCTGGCTGCCTTCATTTCAAATACTTTTCTTAGAGGAAATAAACCCTCCACAAGAACTGAAATTGGTTTGGAAAGTACAACCAGCCTGGCTGGGCGCTTTGAGGTATCCAAAGGCATTTCTTCTCCACAGCCAGTGTGGTGGTTCTCCTGCATCCTTCTAACAGATAAAAAAAAGCTGAGTAAAATTCACATTCACAAAGATGTTTGGGTGTTGGTGGCAATTACCAGGAGCTCATTAACCCATAGGAGTTAATTCTGAATGGCAGCACTGTGCAGACCCAGCAGGTCCTGGGCCTAGCCCAGCCACACCACTGCCCCCCAGCATGGCCTGGCCTGGCCTTCCCTCCCCTCAGTGAGGCATGGAGGACATTCATCAGTAGCCTTTGCAGTCCATCTGGTATGGGGACAAAGCTCATGGTCATGGCAGCTGTGCTGCCCTGGGGCAGCAGCCTCCCCAGAGCTCACCCATCTGCCCCCCAGCATGGCCCATCCAGCCTGATCCTCACCCATCCAAACTGCTCCTCACCCATCCAGCCCCTGAACCAACATAATCACACTTGTGGTGCCGGACCTGGTATTGACAAGGCTGCACTGATCTCTGCTGTTCTCCTGCCACTTTTCACTATTGCCACACATAAGGGTTGAGATTGCATGGGTCAGTCTTGACCCAACAAATCTAATCTGATCTGAAATGCAGGGGCCCAGAGCTAGGTGAGCTTAATTGGGCCCTTCTCTCTGTTTCTGAGACTGTCAGGCACAGGAAAGTGGTTATTGACTATTGGAACAGAAAAATGTGCCATAAAGCTGAGGTGCTTTTCTTATCCTGACTTACTAAATGCCTGTCCCACCTCCTTCATCCGTGAAGACATCTGTCATGCCTATCCCATTTTCTGCCTTTCTAGAGTCATAAACAATGGTGATTACCAAGTAACTTCATCTCATTCATCTATTAGCTTAACCATTCCCTTGATGGATGACTGGATGACAACAGGCAAAATCTCTGTCGTGAAAAACTCAAACTCCCTCTGCTCTCAGAGGTGCTGGCATGGTGGTAAAGCTCCCTTTGCCTTCTGCCTGGTTACATCTCCTCCAGGCAGGATGATGCACCTTGACTTTACAGCTGCTCTGTGTGGCTACAAATGCTTTCACAGCGGGATCTGTTAGCACCAAACACCCTCCTTGCAAGGATCTGAAAGCATGCTGCCTTTTGGCACTGGAATGAGCCTGCTGTCCCCGGAGGACATAAAGACAAAATCCTGGCCGAAGAGGGAACCCTGAGAACAGAGCTAAGGTTATGACTTTGTAAATGTTTATCTTCAGTCTGTATTTGATGTCTGGATAATAAGGTGACTGGTCTCTTACAGAAATGTAAGGCAGGTTAAACAAGAGGGAAACACAGGGGTTTTCTTGAGCTGCAGCACAGAGCATGTGCAGGGCCTTACCATTCCCCACTTGCCACCTTTGTGGCTGATGGATGCTTTCATGCAGTGTCTCTTCCTAAGCCCTTCAGATCTGAGCTGTAAGTATAGTCGATACAGCTGAGCTGCTTTTTTGTTTTTCTAAAAAGAATGGCTTTCCCTTTGTACTGTTTGCATTTTGTCATGCTGCTTTGGTTCACTCACCATTTTCCTCAGTTTGGTAAAGAAGGTGTCTGTGAAAACAAGAATGGAAAAAAAAAGAAAATTATCAAATACAGTTTTTTATATATGCAGGCAAGAGATATTTCAAAGTGAATCTATCAGGTTATGCACCTAAGTACTATTTCTGCCCTTGAAAATCTTTCACTTACGGTGCTTAATTGGTCTGTGCAAATCCACTGCCAAAGAGGTAATTGGCCATTTTTATAGAAGGATCAGAAACAAAAACACTCCAGGCTATTGTTCTAAAAATTAAAAAAAAAAAAAAAAAAGGAATTATGGAAAGAATATGTTTCAGGGCATCATCCAGCCTCTCTTGAAACCATGCAAATTCACTTGGTGAAAACAACAGCAGACACAATGAAATGAGTTGTATATGAAGAACTGAGATCTCAAATGTGATATTATGCAGAAGGTAAAGAGTCTGTACTAAATAAGTAACAGCTCAATGTGTTATCAAGGGTGCACTTTGATTTTGATGGATGTTAGAAGAACCTTTAGCCTTGAAAATAAAGAGGATAATTTCTCTCTAGGCAATGGCTGCTCGTGAAAGCCATAAAATAAGAGCACTGGAGCCCTAATTTTATAGTGCTTTTTAAATGATTTTCAAATGGTCCAGCTGCTTTGTGCCACAATAACACAAGGCAGAGATATTTACGCCAGCAATAACAAGCATGCATCAGCCTGCCGGAGCTGCTCTCCGCAGCAGCCTGCGGGAGGCGAAACACACGTGGGAAGATGGTACTTGCCAATGCGGATTGATCCCAATCACACCATGGTCAGAGCGATCTGGGAAGCCGCTTTTTCCACCAGACAACTTGATTGCTTTTCTTGTCTGTGCGTTGCCTGCAATGCACAGGATGTATACAGCTGGCAGTGCTGGGTCTATTTTGACACTTGAGAGCCTGCCAGCAACGTGTGCCTCTTAGGTCATGCCGTCCTTGGCAGGCTTCTCTTTTCGGAAATAGGAGGGCACATTCACCCCTGGGTTACACTCCTGGTTTTGGGTGGGAGTTTCCCCAAGGATTAGTTTGGCCTCAGCTTTGGTGTTCTCATGCAGCACTGCATTATCTTTTCCAGAAATGCATGCGTGTGACAAATGAGCTCTGGGCAAATGCTATGGAATTCTGCTGAGATGCTGAATTACCACCAGCAACTTTCCCCAGGTATTTTACCTCTGCATGTTTAGGACTTCAGTCTAAAACTACAATTTGTTTTCCAAACAAATGCTCTAAGATGAGAACTACCTTAGGGTGGTCTAGCTTAGTTTGCCAATTTGGGTAGCCTTTTCAACAGTTAAAAAAATAAGTTTCAATTTTTCTCCTTTACAGTCCCCTTTCCTTGGTGAGACATTGACAGAACACAGGATACTGGGAGAAACCTGCCTTCTGAGCCAGCAGAGTAGGGTTTAAAGAGAAGCTCCTTTATGAAATATTCCAGTGTAATTAAATTTCATGTCTCTTTCCATGTTCACTACTGTTAGATGCACAACAATGTTTGAGTAGTAAGAATATTGGTGGGAACAGGAAATTCTGAGCATGACAGAAACAGCTAATTTATGGCTGAAAATTTATTACATTTGCAGTAATTCTCAGGTCCATAAAGCTAAGACAGAGCTGGGCAGAGGGCATTGCAGGAGGAAGGTACCTCTGGAAAAGTCCCCAGCCATTGAGCATCTATTGTCACCACGGTGAGAAAACTGTTTCCCATCTGAGTGACTTCTTGTATGGGTTGGACAATATTTTTCCCTCTACATTTGCTGATCCCAATCAGCAAAACTGGTTAAGCATCTTTTTATGTCCAGGGATATACTTAAGAGCTTTAATTTTAAACAGGGGCCTATTTTCTCTTGGAGTTGAGTTTTAAGAGTTTTAATGAGTAGAATGGACAACAAATTAGGAATGTATTCCAGAGGAGTAGCTAGCATATTTGTTGCCTTTATTTAACCAATTGATTGAGGAATGAGAGGAGCATAGAAAATTCAAAAACATTCTATATCCTAAACAGAGAGGAAAAATAGATTTGATGCCAAAGTTTTAGGTCATGTTCCTTTCATCTTCATCTCACATTCAGATTGTCTGTCTGACATTTCTCCTTGTTACTTTTTTGATTTCCTAAGAGTTTAGAGTTTACATGGGTGTATACTGTATCTTAAGATGTAAATCCTGTAGCTTGATGAAATTGCTCACTACTGGATAACTCTGGATTGCATTGCCTAGAGGAAAGTGGCAGAATATCATAAGGCAAGCCAGCATAAAGGAAGCAGATCTGCTTTTTCTAAGAATACAGCAAATAAAGATTTTTCCTTTCAAAACAAAAATGAATACAAGTAGCGCTGTTCCAGGCTACACGGAATAGTGCCATGGTCACAGATTGCGTAAGTTTGTACTTCTGCCTCACTCGCATCTCATCTCATCTCATCTCTGAGAGATCCAATTTACAGCAGCTGAGATAAAGTAGCCTCCAGGGTATTACATACAGCCCTTTCATAAATCAAGAACCGCTTTTTGCTACTAGAGATCCGAGTCCAGAAACAGAGGAAAACACATGGCATTAGGCTTTGTAAATGGCCAATTGGTGTGTCTCTGCAATAGCTCCTTGCAGCTTTTGGCTGTTTCTCAAACCAGAAAGTAACTATTTTTAGTTATTTGTCTTGTGCATTCTGATGAATCAATGCAGAAAAACTAAAAAAATCTGTGATTTCTGCCTGAGAACTCAGAACTTTCTTTCCTTTTATAATTGCTTTTCCTTTTCTCTCCTGCTACAGAAGACACACTCTGACGATTACCAGTAGACCATGTGTGATCCTTGCCACTGATGTGGATATGATTTTGTTGGTCACTCCCAATCTCTCAGGATCCTGCTGTTTTCCCACGTGCCAATGAAGACAATGTCTGTAAGTGGATAATTAGGCTTACCTGAGTGGTTGAGTGACATTTAGTTAATGCTGCTAAAGTAATTTGTAATTGCTTTAATGCAAGTGCTGTGAAAGAGCAGCAGTTTACCATCAGGACAGGGACTTGCTGTTTGCCCTTGTTAATGCACTCAGAATGTATAGAAATGTTCAACAAAATCAAAGTCAATTGTGTCTTCTGCAGGTATTCCATAAGAATGCATTTCCTGGCTGTGGGAAGTTTGGTCTCCTTTGATTCTCCATGCAAGAATGTGCTGCATTCAGTGCATGGGTGTCACCCAGCCTTTCCAGGTCTTCCTTGTTATGGGTTATGGGCTATGGAGAATCATGTACAAAAGGTCATTATTAAAAGTAGCTTAAATTACATTGTTGCCTTGTAATGCATTCCTATCTGTAGAGCCCAGTGTCCACCATACTCTGGGACATTTTTTCCCCTTTGAGATGTGTAAAAAAAAAGAAGGTAGTAGAAGAATGGTAAAAGGTTGGGATTTCTGAATATACTCAAAACATATTTGGAAATGCAGAATTCAAAGTTATTTCACTTCTGAAAAGAAATAAATTTAATAAGTTTTACAGACTTCAGTTGACTACTATCACCTTGGCGATTGCTGCCCCAAACACCTACAAAAATTCACTTCAGGAGGTAGCTCAGGTCCTCCTATAATTTGATTTGAAATGTGTATGTTGAACACCCTGAGGTTTTAGCATAGCCTGTAACCATTTTGCCTTGGCCTGTAACTCTACAATGTTTCTTTGCTGAATTGATACTAGCCTTGCTAATCTGGTTAAACTCCAGTTAATAAACCTGCCTGCTTAAGATCAGCATGAAGTTTTATTTCTGCAGGATATTTTACATATATTGCCCTCTGCTGCTTATTATGTAGCACTTCAGAAAACATTTTACCTTTAAACCCAAAGGGTCTTGGTCTTGGCCTTGCATATCAGCAATGGCTGACAGCCAGACAGGCATTTAATAATCAGTTTGTTGACAACTTCAAAGTCCTCCAGGATGATAGTCATCACGTAAAGTCAGCCATCTGTGCTTTATTTTATGATATATTTGACTTGTTTCAAGATGCTGAACATCAGATTTCTGATAAAGGCATAAGGAGAAATACTTCTTATAAAATATGGTATTAATCCTAGATTGATCTTTGATTTCCAAGTAGTTGCTCAGAAATTGCACACTAGTGCTTCCACAGGAACAAGCAGTGACAATATATGGTACTGCTCTGGGCTATTTTAGCTCTGGCACAAGTCCTGATGGGTTTGCTCGGTAACAGAAACATTCGCTGTTTATTAACTTCACTGAGTACAGGGTTGGGCCCTAAATGCAAATACTCTCTCTGTTCCCCATTTCTAGCTCATGAAGAGCCCATGAATCCTTATTCTCAGGTGTTGTTCATATTTGTCTTATTGATGTCGGCAGAATAAAGAAAATTCTATCTGTAGCACTTGATCAAGTTCCAGTTTCACTGTTAGCAGTCTGTAATTCGTACTTAAGCTGATATTAGTGACCAGCTGTTGCTTTAGCAAAGAAACCTGTTTACATTTTTATTTCTGTTACTGAATGTTCTCAAAGTTAATCTTTTCCTTACTATACATACACACTGTTATCTATACATTTTTTCATTTTATTCCCCACCATTTCTTTTCCCCCCAAGAGATAGAATGTGATTGATAGAAACATCCAAGAGTAGTTTGGAAAATATATATTCACAGGCATTAAAAGGAGGTCTTAAAACTGCACTTAGAAGACTGTCTAAAATCAAATGTAGTTGTTAAGACAACACAATTTCAGTGATTTTTTTTTTTTTCTTAAATCTTTGCTCTTACTACCTGTCAGGCTCAATTCTACAAGTCCTTATTTCTGTACATGGTTCTAATAAGTAAAAAAGTTAATTTCCAAGTGTAGTAACAAGGTTCAACTGGACAGACAAAGGTTGTTTTCCCGCTCTCAAGTTTGCCAAGGCAGAATTTCAGTGAGCATTGCACGTTGTTGTGGCTTCTGCCTTTTCACAGCCAACCAGGGCCACCGTGCCACTGTGCACAGGGCCCACCGGCCACTCCTGCCTGGAAGTGCAGTGACATTAGGAAGCAGGTGGCAATTCATAAAACCAGTTTTTGTAAATGCAGATTATTCCCTCAGTGTCACCTAGCTCATTTTTTCGCTTTTCTGTTTCATAGCTAGAAGAATGGCCACCTTTAGCTGTAATCAGTGGGCAATCAGCAGGGTCATTAGTTCCTCCTGCGTCTCTCCTGTAGGAATTATTGTAATTTCTAGATATTTCAACAAGTTTGCAACCTGATGGTGGTGAAAAAAAGCTTGTTTTGGCATAACATTGGGTACTAGGCATGTTGAGTGCAGATGATTGCATGCTTTCTCTATGCTTCAGAGTGAAATATCCATCTGCACAGTTTTGAGAAATAAAGAGTGAAGTCTGCTGTCATTCAGAATATCCACAGGTTTGTCAGAAACTTCAACTGCAAATCAAGTTGTCACATAAACAGCCAAAATCAGAATACATTTTAATGTGAAAATTTCCATTTTAGTTAAAATTATACCAAAAAAGGTAAAAACCAATTATTGTTTAATTTTAAGGCTGCTCAGGATGATAACTCTGTCTTGTGCTTTGTACGGTAAATGCTGCAACATTTATAAATTCTGTATGTTGCACAATTATAAAATAATGCAAAGCAATAAAGGAAGTCTAACTATATTTTTAAATATTTTTCTGTGCAGTAGGTTCTTTCTTTAATGAATAGTCCTTTTGCTTTCCTCTGTGCTAATCTTAGGTCTATTTTAAGGCAATAAAGTTTACCAACGCTAACTAAATAAAGTTGGACAGCATATGTTAATGAGTACTCTATTCCCCAGCCCTTCAGAACAGCTCAGCCTCAAATAACACTTACATATTGCCTATGCAGAGATTAGGCCACTCTTCACCCACGTGATTTCATTCCACCTTGCAGCTGTCCAAAATATCTGGCAGTTCCTGGGCAGAGGGAGTGCCAGGCTCAGAGCATTCCTGGGCTGACAGGGTCTGTCTTCAGGTGCTGACCCCTTTGGAGGCCACATGCAGAGTCAGGCAGAGGAGGGAGGGTCTGCTGGAAGCCGCTGCTGAGGAATGCACAGGGGAGGTTTTTTGCTGAAGCAGGCTCTCTCTGCCGCTTGATGTTCCCAAGCAGGTGGCTGACTCTAAATACAGCTCGCGCCTTGACGCCTCCCTGGATTAGCTCAGCGCTACGTCCCTGGTGCAATGGGGAACCGCCAGGAAAATGAACGTATTGCTTTAAAGCGAATCTTATGGAAAAAAAAAAAAGCTACTTCCCTCCTCATATAAGCTACGGTGCTGCTCCTGCCAGCACAGAGCTTTCCCTGTGAAAGAAATGTCAGTCAATGCAACCAAGACGCAGTCCCAAATGCCTCATGTGACCTAGTTCTAATAATAAGCTACCAGGAAAGAGGGGACAGCACAGCTTGAGGGTGAGTTCAAAATAAAGACCATGAAAGCACCTGTCCTGGGCCTTATCAAAGATTCTGTGAGCCCACTATCCTGCACTCGACTGTGGCGAAAGTGGATGCCTACAGAATATAAGAACATGCAAGCATGAATTATACTTGTGTATATAGTAATAATAACAACAACACTCTCCCAGCTTCCAGCTGGCTGCAGCTCATAAGCTTGCTGATCTGGATGTAGTTTGTAAGTTTTTGGTAATCCTGAATGGATTTCTGTCCCTCAAACTTTTCCAGTGGCCCCTTGAATGTCTACAGGCTTTTAGTCTCTTCAGCATCTTGTGGCAAGGTATTACATGGCTCACGTAAACGCCTCCTCTTGTTTCAGACCTGATTTCTACTGACTTCATCTGATGCCCTCAGTTCTTGTACTGGAAAATGAGATTAAGAAAAATTTTCACTGGAACTCTACATGGGTCCCTTCAGGTGACACTGGTTTTGTGATTGCTTTAAGCAGATTTAAGTCTGCCAGAGCTGTAGCAGGGACAGTTCCTTTCACTCGCACCTTCCCCCAGGTTGTGTAGACCCCCTTGACAAACATGCAGTTTCTGAATGAAGTGACACTGTGGAGGCAGTATTTTTCCTTTGTTTTGGTTCCTTAGTCTAACTTGCCAAACCAAGATTCAAAATACAAGTTTTCATGCTGATAGTGGAAAGCAGTGAAGTACTAATGTCGTGTCACATCATGACCTGAATTATAGATAGTGTAAGTGACAGGTGAGGAGGTCCCTTTTCCTCTTAGCACATTGCAGCAGATAATGCTTTCTGTTGTAAGAAGTTACAGGACTAATTCTTCTGCTTTTGCTTATGTTGACTGGAATCTTTTCCCCTGCACAAATGTGCACTCAAAGTAAATCTGTATATAAAGAAACAATACAGACAGGCAGGAAATATAAGCAACACTAACTCCACAGATTAAAAACCCTTCTGTGATTTGACAATGCCCTTGAAAAAAGTTTCTACCTAATTCATTCCCTCCACTGAGGTAAGTAAGTCTTCCTTACAAGATCACTACAGTGTCACTGGTGGCATGGATGCCCTACTGACTCAGCTTCACTCGGTGCTCTTCCCTTCTCTACCCCTGCTGAAACAATACTCTCCCAGGACAGGCAGTATCTACAAGAGCAGGTACTAATTTACTACAGGAGCAGCTTTCACAGCTGTGGCTTTGTAGGACAGATGCTCAGGGGCATGCAAAGCATTATCCTGATGGGGGGTATCCCATTAATCTTGCTCACATGTGTCTAATTTTGCCCAGCCTAAAGCCATTAAGATGCATTATTTCACTCACATGAATTTCAGATTTTTCAATGCCATGTCTTCAAAAGGTTTCCAGACTAAAACCTACTGTAATGTGAATGAAGTATAAATTATAATGAAGTATTAACTCATATAAATCCCTATTAATTTTAATGGAGAACTTCAAAGCAAGCCCAGCTCCTCCTCCACTGCTCTGCTGTTTGGTGAGCTATAAAGATTGTCCTAGCACTGTTGGGTTTTAAATGTGATTTCCTATTTGATCTTTTCACACAACAATGTCTTACCTTTTTCTTGTCAGTGGAGCTCTTTGGCAAGGTTTAGGAAAATCTGAACAGTCCAACTGCTGTCTGAAAGGATCTTAAATATGCTTATTTTGCAAAGCACTTGTGTACAGTGGAATAGGGAGGGATTTCTGCATTCCCCTAAATCAGCATTCATGTCATAACCTCTCCAAGAATGAAGGAGGAAATGTGGTCTGGGAAGGAAGAGGTTCAACTCACAAGTCACCATTGCATCAGTCTTCTAATAACCTTGCAAGGCTCTTTCAGCAGAGAATAAAATGATCAGAACTGATGCTTCAAATGCAAACAAGCAAGCAGAAATGTATTTACTTAATCTGGCAGGGAATCTTTATAAGGTCAACTAATCAATAAATCAAACAAGCAGCAAAGGGCAAAACCAAATTTGATTATCGCTTCATGGTTCACCACAAGGTAACAAGCTAATTTTCAGGCAGACTGGTAGCATGAATTTCAAATGCTGTTGCTGTATTAAAAATCACATTGGTTTAAGTACTGATTAACTGGTGATAGGAAAAGTGACATCCTCAAAACAGCTTAAAATTAATTTGTATCAATTAGGCCAAGCCACTGATGTAAGATAAGTGTCTACCTGATATTAAACCATGGGTGATTCAAAGCCATTGATGCAGAACTGATTTCGGATAATTTGGAGTGTGAGCAAACTGATGAGTCAAACTTACAAAATGCTTTGAAGACCTGACATGTTTCTTTTAATGTCCTCAATATACTACATGATATACATTATCTTTTTGAAAACATATTTAACAAGAAATTACTGGGGTTTGCTGACCCAGGCTGCAGAAGCATCACAGATGTTTATTCTGATGGTGTGGGTCTTGTGGCTGTCACAGCTTTCTATAACACTGTAATATTTAGCAGACCAGTGACAGAGGAATATTTCTGTAGGAGTGCCTGGGCTCCCAAGAAACTGTCCTTCCCACATCATCAGGCCTGAAACACAAAATCTTTTCGTATGAGAACATGCATGTGAGAACAGTAACCAAACTGAGAAAGATGATTATGTTCTACTCCCAAGTAAAGGGGACTCAAACATCCTTTACAGCTAGATGTAATTACTGAACTTGCCTCTGGCATGACACAAACCAGGGACAAACTTGGTCTATCTTAACCACTTCCGTGGATTCACCCAGTAGCACTGCTCAAGGCACAGCAGTTCCACCCCACACAGTGGTTACAGAGCTAATGTTGGCTGTGCTGGTTTTGGAAGAACTGAGTTATCAGAATTAATCCATTTACCGTTCTTGTTGGCCTTTGATGCATAATTTTCTTCATTTTTGTAATGTGCACTGATCATGGGAAATTGTATATGCACAATGGCTCTGAAGGGCGAAAGTCAATAAAGTGAATGTAAATAGGGTTGCCTGTTCATCAGTCCTTCCTCTGCCGTAGCTGAACATCCAGGTTTCGCAGGTGCTTCAGAAAACCACGATTGGGTGAAATCCATCGATGTTCCTTCACTGTCTTGATGGCTTCAACTAATGGGAGGTGGTGATTGATCATGAGGTATGCTAGGACTAGGGAAGCTGATCTGCTTACTCCAACTGCACAATGTACCAATATTTTGGCTGGTAAAAAAGAAAAATTACAACCATGAAGGAGAAGCAGTACAGTGGATGACATTTAATTTAAATGTTTTTCTTATCCTTCTGACGGATCACATGAACTGCTGACAGTTAAGTCTAATTTGCCTTTGTTACATTCACTTGTATGAGAAATGCCATGAAATCCCAACCCGATCTCAGAAACAATTATAAACCTAAGAAAACCCTCTTGAAGTTATGAAGTTGTTCTGTTTTGACCAAGAGGAAAAGAAGACCCATTGGTTTCAGAGGGCTTTCTTAGGCAAGGAACTATGCTAAAATCTGGCCTGAATGGATGGCACTGATACATTAGCCACCAAGAAAAATGACTGGCCTAGTACTATTGCATAATAAGGAAATTTGATGCAACTATAGTTCCCTTTTGAAGGCAGAACTTGTGATACAGAGACAGCTCCATCAATGCCAGTTTACTCATGCTAATAAATGGTCTTCTATGTAAAACAGGTTAATTAGTATTTTATTGCACCACTGCCAAGAAGCTCAGTTTCTTGTGCAACTCACTAAAAATCTCCTTGGATAAAGGTTAATCACCTCCTTGCAGGCACAGCCATCCAGGCCCTCTTCACACAAGAAACTCATCTGCAATATATGAACTTCTTCATACAGTTGGTGATTGTAGAAATGAGGACTTTTGTGTTTTTATTCGTTTGCTCTTGCAAATACAGTTGCTGTAAGACAGTCTCAAAAGAGAGTGTCCATTCTAAATGCATGCTTTTGCTTCTCCCTTTTTGAATGAGCCTTACCTTCCAAATAATTTTCTCTCTACTCTGCCTCCTCTCCATCCCAGTCTCTCTGCTGCATGGTTCATCTCTTTTCTCACATCAGCTTTTTGGGACCTAGTCAGAGCTACATCAGTACACAGCATTCCCTTCTCCTGCCACACACCGTGCAGGTCTGGCAGGACACCATGTAGTGACTTGTCCACCACTGAGCTTGTGGAGCTGACCTGTTATGAGAGGCTGCCAACTCGTATCAAAATGTGACCAACAATAATTTCATACCTCCTGGCGTGTTCAAGGCATTGTGGATAAATTGTGCTGCAGAGAAAAAGAACTGGCTGATATCAAAGCTTGGCAGGTCGTGGGCTGGTACACCATAATAATCAATAGTTGCTCCATAAAAATCCTGGCCTCCGTGGCTGTACGCTGTGCCATGGGCAGCATTTAAAACATGGGTCACACCCATCTTCCACAAAACAAATCTGTTGTGAGCTGTTACTCTAATGAAAAGACAAAGACAAATCAATATGGGCGCAGTGATATTCACAGAGCAGGAGAAGCACTGAGATTGCATCTCCCAAGCCATTTGCTGGAGCATCAGCCCAGTCATTGCTTCTAAGGGCTAATCGAGAAGGGAATACCAGTTTAGTCATAATTTTATCTCGGAAATCGTGCTGTCTGCCATGTAAATGACAGCAATTAGCAAAAGTATACGCTGTCTAAAGCCGCACCCATGAGGCATACTAACAGAAGGTACGGCAGAGGTGCGCCCATAAAGCTGTACTTACAGGTCCCCTAAGAAGAGATTAGGCCACACCTCATCCACGTGGTTGCAAGAGGGCCGCCCAGTGTTCAGGAGCTGCTCGATTTCCTTCAGGGAGGGGACATTCTCCGGACATGTCCCAGCGCCTTCAGGGTGCTGGCTGTCCGGCGTCTCCCCCCCAGACATGCTGAGGTGCGGGGCGAGAGCCGCGGCCGCAGGAAGGGCAGCGCGATGCTGCCAGCCCCGGGCGGTGCCGGCGGAGGCAGGAGATGGGCTGGGGCAGGTGCGGGCAGCCAGGCTGTCCCATCGCTGCAGTGGGCTGGCCGCTCGCCTCTGCACTGCCCCGACCGGCACAGCCGCTCGAAACAGATGGACGTACCAAACTGGGCACTCCTGGGTCCTTGCTGGCTCCACTCTGCCCCTCTGGGCTCGTCTCCAGAGCCGCACTCCTGTGCCACACAGCAGCCTTGGTGCCGGGCACATCGGCCACGTGTGGCACGGCCCCATGCCCGCAGGACACCCACGAACACTGGCTGTGACTGTCCCCAGCCGTGTCCTCGACACAGCTGTGGCAGTCAGAGAGATCTGGGCACTCATCACTAGCAGTTAAAGCCTGATAAAGGCAAAATAGAAACCTGTCCAGGGGAAGAAGAGTGGCAACCCTGTCCCGGTAACAACTCTGTCATTTAGTCTGAGGCGCTTTTAAAAACATAGCAGTGAAAGGGTCAGAAATGCACCAGCAAGGTCTTGCCACCGTGGTCTCCAGGAAGTTAAACACCGAGGGGATGGTGATGTCTTGCCTGTTACTGATAATCTAGGGAAATTTATTTCTTGAAGCTACTGTTTTTTTACCAGGTGAAATTATCTAAGATAACTGTACTTTATATTTTTAATATTTTCTATTGCAGTCACTCACTGGGTTAATATAATACACCTTCCACATATTGCAGGACACCTTCCTCTGTTGAAAGGATAAGAATGGCCAGGAGTATAATGGTTGTCAGGTGAAACTTGTAAGACACTGAATTAGTTTGTATAAGAAGGTCTGGTGAGCTGTAAATTAAAGACCCATGATATCAAAGTGTAGTATTAGTGGGTCTTTTCAAGTACGGCACTGCCTGTGCTTCTGCAGGATGTGTGACTCCTCACAGGGGCTGCAAAATTGTCAGTGGTGGAACTACAAGGCAAAATAAATGAAATGGTGATGCTCTTTCTCTGTAAGCCCGGCACTCCAGGAGACAAGGTGACCCAAGAGCAGAATCTTGCTGCTGAGGGCATCCCCTATAGAAAAAAAGGTGATGAATGGACGGGCTCTTGGTCAGGTCTGAGCCATCTTTATTCCATATGCATTGATATACTGTGATGGGTTTGCTGTATTTTATCAAGAGACAAATCATGGAGAGCCATTTCAAACTGGGTATTAAAGTCTGGACTAATTAACTGTACTTAGAATTCTGTGAGAGATCACCGTAATACAATGCAATAGTTTCCAGTGTCAGAGGACAAAAGTCATATGCAACAAGAGAAAAGTGACTTTGTATAGAATATTTAATGAAGCAAAAATTACTCATATTCTGTGGTATTTAGAGAAGAAACTGTTTAAGAGCCTGCTGTATACAAAGAGACTTGTTCCCACTGCCATATATGTTCTGACCTAAAAGGTGAAATAAGGGAAACTACAAGTAACAGTGCTGCAGTGCTTATTTAGAGGGGACATGGGACAGGCTGCTGTGGGTGAGGCAACCCCACCTACAGAGGCTGGCCAGATCCAGCAGAGGATAGGACTGGAAAAATGGCTGAAGTTATACTTAAAGCACTATGTATATGCCCTTAATATGTTACTTTATCTTTCTGTTTTGTTGTTTTGTGGTTTGTTTTTTTTTTTTCTTTCAGTAAACTAGTGCGCTTTAAGCCGATTGATTTGTGCTCATGAATGAGGAAAATTAACTGACTGAGCTGGTTAAGTAGTTCAATTTAGTTTACTTTTCTCAGGTTTCTGGGTGGAGACTCAATGTGAGGCTTTACTAGCAGTTTCTTATAAATGTAACCCCAGCCCATTTGTTGCTAATCAAGTTCTGTGAAAAAGGTGACACTCATGTTTAAATCTAGCCCTTTTCAGCTATAAAACTTTGATCGGCACCTACTCCAAATGTAATGACTAAGAATTCAAAGTTCATCTGCAGCATGAAAGGTGATAAACAGAAAAACAGGAACACCAGAAAAATTATTTCCAAGTCCTGGTGTGCCTCGAATATTTGTGTGGCATACAGGCATGTACTTCAAAACTCTGCATTCTACAGCTAACACCTTCTAAACATTTAATAGACGTGCAAATGTGGCTTTGGCAAAGCTCTGTCACTGACCTTTTTTTAGCCAAGAGTTGCCTTTGAAACCGACAGAGCAGGCAGAGATCTGGCTTTCAGATGGATTTGCCTGTCTACATCTGTGCTTCTTTTCTGGCCCTTTTAAATCTACTAAGAAAGGATGCGAAAAGCAACAGACTGGTATATGGTCACACTGAATAGAGGCAAATTTAGCACTCAGTGCCGGAGGCAGTTTGAGATTCCCAGCATTTGGAGGTCCTCCTGCCTGTTGGAACACTGGGCAGCTCTAAACCAAACACTTATATCTGAATATAAAATAGCTGCTGGTTTAGCTGAAATTAATACATCATTTTGGAACATGCAGCACAAGGCATTCTAACCAGACTATACCTTTTTGATTACTTAGAAGGTAGTACTTGGTGCAATAATCTAAATCAAACATTCCCTGGCTAATAATGTATTAGGTGGCAACAGTGCAAATTGCCATGGAGCGCTCTAGTAGCACGTGGCATGGCGTTACCAGGAAATCGTCCAGCAGTTGAAAACAGGAAATTCATGGTGGCTCTTCTATTTCTTCTCTTGAAAATACTCCTATCAGTTCTAACTAATCCCATGCCATCTCTCTACTGAAAACAGCCAAAATCAGGCTCCTTTCACATATCCTGAAAGAAGGTGGCTTTTACAGTGAAAATATGTTACAGCATGACAGTTCAGTTAGATAGGATTCCATAGATACAGTATCTCCAGCTGCAGAAGTGTTCTTCTCATTTCACCCATCAGCCTGTTTTCAGGATTTAATTTTTGGGATGGTTAACTACTGAAGAAGAATAGAACTATTTGAACTCTGGTACATTTTGGTCAATGCTAAGTCAGTAAGTGAGACAGGGTTTTCTGGTGCTCTACAACAATGTGTTTTTAACATATGGAACAATTTTGTCTGGTGAGCACATGGAGTTCTTTTGTTTTTTATTTTTTGCCTTCATTATGCCCTTCTAATCTGGTTTTCTGTCTTAAAAAATTATTATGGTTCACTAATTTGATTAGTCCTTAGGCATTCAGTCTCTTCTTCTTCCATTACAGCATTAAGAAATTTGAAGATAAAATAGATGCTTGAAAGTTCACACATGACTGACCTAGATATGCTTCAACTGAAGTATAGAGATTATGAAGAAATTATAAGGCAGGACTTGAGCTGCACAAAAATGAGATTATCAAAAACCTCACCCCAGACTCAGAAAAAAAAAAAAAAAAAACCACCACGATTTAAATCCATTAGCACTTCTAGTGAAAGATACCCCCCCATGACATGTTGTATTTTTTGCTGGATGAGAATTTTCATAAGCAATTAATTCTCTGTTTAGCTGGGGCCTTTTTTTCCTGTATAGGGCCTTAACATTTGAGAGAGATTATTTCAAATTATTAAATGCTAACAGTATTACTTAATGACAGTGTTTAAAAAAAAAAAGCCCATTACATTAACACATCTCATTTTCCCTCGCTCTGTAATATATTGCAACTTGAGCTAGTTGGGAATTTTTGATATAAATTTCCTTTCTTTTATTGCATTAAGTGTCAGCCTGAATATTAAATCACTATATGTGAATTGAATAAATTGTTTTCAATCTAAAGATGCATCAGTGTTATTACACATTTAAAATACTTTTTTCTTTGGCAATCCACAGTTGTTTTAAAAATATCTGTAGCATATAATTTGTCATAAATTCTCAAACTGACATGTCAGCACTGGCACTGCCTGTCAAACTTACATCAATGCCTTCATGTCACATGGCGTGAAGTGACATAACTCAAAGCGACAGAATGAGGTTTATCGGAAATTTCTGTTAAATAAAGCACAAACTATTTAGATAATTCACCCTTTTAAAGAATATAAAATGTGAGCACAGAGAAGTAGTTTCAGTTTTTAAGTGCAACGACTAAGTAGCTATTACATACCTACTTTTATCTAAGTGCTGCAAGTTTTAAATTATGCTCTTTATTACTTTTCTGTCGAAGTTAATTTAGTAATTTTCAAAATATTTGCTAGGTGATGAAATTAGAGCAGAAAAATGCCATTAGCAGTGATAACTTGACATAGAAATTGACCATCAAGCCTTTTTCTAGTGTTGAGGTTTACAGAATCAGAGATCCATTGGGGTTGGAAGGGACCTCTGGAGATCATCCAGTCCTACCTCCCTGCCAAGGCAGGGTCACCTAGAGCAGGTGACACGGGAACCATCCAGGTGTGCTTGGAATGTCTCCAGAGACTTGATGCTCTCCCTAGGCAGCCTGCTCCAGTGCTCTTCCAACCTCACCATAAAGAAGCTCTTCCTCACGCTGAGCTGGAACTTCTCGTGTCTTAGTTTATGGCCATTACTCCCTCGTCCTGTCACTGGGCAAATCACTTCTGCAAAGGGGCCCAGCAGCCTCCCGAGCCAGGCACAGGGTGCTCTGCACTGGATATGTGTCAGTCTGTCTTCTTCACCTTTACTCTGGATGCAGCTCTTGGCCAGGGTTTCACTGCCAGAAATCTACTGCTGGAATAACACACTTTAGGAACTGTAAACTTCAGATAGTCCTGGATTAACATGTATGTCTAAATACAGGTCATTTCCCAACCCAGACTTCTAAAGTCTGGAGACTGAATTTGGAAAGTAATTTTTAGGTGGATTGCTGGTTTTGCTACAGTGTAGGGAAACAGGGTTAGGAAACTTCTGCTTCCATTTTTGTTTCCTTCCTGGAATCTGGTGAGCTGGTAGACCCTAGTGCATATTTATATGTACAAAACAACAACAACAAAGCCCAGGCACTCTGAACAAAGCAGCAGTTTCCTGGTACCTCCCGTGAAAAGAATGAGATCCCGAACGGTGTTAGCTAAAGGACTGTGCTTAAGACACTATCAGAATGATGTATTCCATGATGAGACAGCTCTGTAGCCTGCTACAGATATTTTTGAAGCAATTAAAAATTTTAGTTTATGCTTATTTTTACAATTTTGGTTTAAACCAGTTATTCAAGTGCAAACAAATGCAGCAATGTATTGTAAATTGTACTGACTTGGCCCTTGGAAATACGCCAAAATTTGTGATTGACAGGCAGTTGGTGAAGAAGTAGTAAAGAATGCACATAGTAGAGAAACACAAAATCTTGTTTAACTTAGTTGCCTTGCTCTCCTGTAATTCTGTTTTCCTTGTAAGATAAATACTAGTTTTTTTGAATATAAGTATGTGGACTTGCAGTAAGCAAAATTACCTCAACTTTCAACCAGCTTTATTAACAGATGCATTATTAATAGGAAGACAAAGTCCATTTGATTTTTTCAGATTTATATGTATGTGTTCCATGGTTTGTCACTGATGAATTCAGATTAATCAGTTTTTCATCTAGTGCCTTAAAGGGAAAGAAGGGAAACATTGTGAGGACTGAAATTGCACTTGATTCCTACATTGTTTGCAGACGCTCCTAAACTGGCAAAGAAAGTGGAACATTCCCTCCAACTTTAGCAACTCATTTTAGGAAACTGCAAATCGTTTGGTGTAAAAAACAAAAGCAGAGCAGAACAGGCTGTTTAGAGATAAGCATCTTTTAACCAGTAGCAGGGCTTGTGGAAACGAGCAGATGTTCTCAGGGCCTCTGTGAGGTGTTCTTCACAGCTTCTGTTCTGAATAGCCAGTAGATAGCCCATTACAACTGAGATAGTACAAGAGTGCATATTTGCATTAGATTGCTCTATGACTCAACAACTTGACGTAGTTTGAAGCATTTTGAAATGCAAAATTTCCTTGTTTCACCGTAGCAGCATATAAGCTTTGCAATAGATCCCTTTTTCTTCTAGAACAAAGAGCTCAAAGCCACTCTCTGGAAAGGGTAGTGTCATTAAATTCATGGAGCTGGCACCTGCTTTTTCTTTCAACTCAAGCTACAACTTACTTGGACCTCATAGTAATTACATCATGAACAAAACAAATTCTGAATGTTCCTCAAACTGTTGCAAAGGGCTGGCTGCTACTACAGACAGTTAACACAAAAACTAAACTTATTTCTGGAGCAATTTGTTTCTAATTTGTCTGATTCCTTCTATCCCCTCCATTTGTCTTATTTATAGGTTATGAGGCTCCCGAAGTTACGGTGCCTTGCTGAAGCTTTCGTAAGTCATGTGAACTGTTCGTATCCGTGCTTTGGATCCCCGTCGATAAATGACTGAGTGCTCTCCGCCAAGTGCTGACAGCCAGTTTTTGTTCTTTTCTACGGACATCAGAAAAGAGTAATGGGGCAGCTGAAATAGTTTGTAATGACTGCCTGCTATGAAGACTAGCAGTATGAGGGTCCTGTAAGGTTCCCCTATTATACTGTCCTGACGTATGCCTCAAACTGAAGGCCGGAGACACACGCACTCCTCCCGAGCCGCTCGCACAGCTCTAAGCCCCTCCTGGCAGGGGCCCCGTCCTTCCGCCCCGTCCCGCCCCTTCCGCCGCCGCCCGCCCGGCGCTGCGCGGCCGCTTCCGGACGGGGGATGGGGGGTGGCGGTGGCCGCCGCCGNGCGGGGGCCGCCCCGGCGCTGGGAGCCCGCCGGGTCCCCGGCGCTGCCGCCGCTGCGGCGTGTGCGCGCCCCAGGGATCTCGGGGGGAAAGGGCTGCCCCGCTGCAGAGGCCGTGCGGGGGAACGGCTTCGCCTGCCGGAGAGGGGGACGAGCCTCCCGTGCTGGGTGTCCGCGCTAAAATCCGCTCCGCCGTAATTACCGCGCCCGCCCGGGCCGGGCGCATCTGTGCCGAGTGTGAGCGCCCGGCCCGGAGCACCAGCTGCGCGCTGGGGCGGTGTCGCCGGCGCTTCTCGGGATGAAGGGTCAGCCCTGGTGCCCGGCTGTGTCGGTTTGGGGCCGAACTTTGTCAGCTTCGTTCGGAGAGGCGTGTGAAGGTGTTGGGCGGGGAGAGGCGGGTACCGAGCGGGCCGGGGCTGGCGCCGGGGGTCGGGGCCTGCGGGCACTGTGCGGTTTGCTGTGGGGCCGGGGGGCAGACGGGACCCGCGTGGTGTCTGATTGCCGTGTCAGCCTCCACAGGGAACAGATCCTGGAAATGGTGCTTTGTGTCAGTCTTACAGTCAGATAACCAAACGGTTGTACCGTCTCAAAATAGATACTTCGCGGTCTTACTTTTTTTTTTTTATTTCCCTATAGAATTGTATGTTTTCTGGGGACAGAGTGTTTAGTTTTGAATAAAAATGCTGTTGAGTGTGTAGGATTTGCATATTAACAAGGCAGCATGGAACAGTGCTGTTACTGGTTTGCATGTGTGCTCTGCAAGTTTAGAGGGTTAAATGGAGGAGTCTGCCTGTGGGGGACGGGGTTGGTGTGAGTTTAAGGCCTGAGCATGAGGAAGTTGGAGCTACTGGAACTGTTATCCACTCAGTCTCTTAAGTCTGTGTTACTGAAGCATTAGGTGGCCTCAGACCATTCACTTAGTCATTGCTGACTGCTATTAGAAAACCCCCAACACTTCGAAAAGGTAGGTTTTTCCAGCTCTCTCAGTTAGTGGAAGAAGCGGCAAGTGAGATGTAGTTTTAATGTTCATGTGTTTATTGGTTTGTAAGAAGGTGAAGTGGTCTCATGGTTTTGTATTTGAGGCTTCAGTTTGCAGAATTAATTTTATAAAAATTTTATATGTGGAACACTCATTTTGTGTTGTAAGATGACTTGATGGCAGATTCCACTTGGCTAAGGTCTGCTCTGTCTCCACAGAGCACCCTCGTGCAGCTGGACATGGTGTCTGTGCCACCTCCACAGAGCAGCTGATCACGCTGTGCTCTGGAGTGGCAAGAGCTCAGAAGACATTTCCTGGCATTTAAATGCCCCTCCTGTTTGGTAGGGGGTGCCTCTTGCTGTATATCAGAGGTAAGGAAATGCCTGTGTCTTCTTCTTCCTTTTGCTTTCTGCGATGTAGAAGAAAGGAGGAAGTAACCTGCAGGATTAGTGTGAAGTGATTTTTATACCAAGTGAAAGGAATTTCTCTGGGAAGTTTTGTAAGTTTCTGTTGTGTAAGTGCTGCTTAGTTGTGAAGGAAGTGTTCTGCAGATTTATAAAGCGCAAGAATTTTAAATTACCTTGTTTGCTGTTCTGTGTGATATTCTTTTTGCTGGCTGGTTGGGGTTTTGTTTTGGTAGGATATTATTAAAAACACAGGTTTGCCTAGGAATTGTAATCTTTTGGGTTCTGTAGTATCACTTTCCTTTGTAGAGAGCTTGCTTTTGCAGCCCACTTAGCTGGCTGAGATCCACTAACCGTATCACATTATGTATGTTTGTTTGATAATTTCATACCTTTTAGAAGTTTTTTATTTCTTTTTTACATTAATGCACCTAAAATGAGGAAGGCTACTAGATTTTCACTAGACCTGAAAGATCAGACTGTAAATGGTTGTGGAGAGTGAGATCAAACACAGTTTCACTTCAGATATTTTTCTGGTATTCATTTGGATGGAGAGTTTTTTCATGTCTCCCCGTATTTCCACTGTAAGTTGAGGGTGTGGGAAGAAAAGGGGAGAAAGAAACTTGAGTTGTGTTACTCCGAAGTTGTATAGGGATAAGGAGCAGGCAACATTCTGGTACAAGAGGGATATACTGTTACTTGAAACTGGAGGAAAAATACTTGACACCTGATATTTAGCATGCAAAATATTCAAGAACTTGGACAGAAATTAATGAAATACTGTAAATTCCATCCTAAGATAAGTGGTGGAGTACTTGATCAGTTGTTTAAAAATTACTTGTGTGTGCCTTGAATTACGGTAGTAGGAGAACAATTTGTTTTGGTAGCTGGTTAGTAGTAGGAGATGAGCTGCTCTTAGTGTTGACTTGAGTATGATGCAAAACTTGTTTGGTTTAATGAGATTTAAGAGTCAGGGAGCAGTCGGTATTCTGTTCATTTTGATGCAATATGTAACTGTACTTGGGTTTTTGGTTAGCTTTCAGGACTTTCTGTAGTAGCTGCTGTCAGTCTCGCATGGAGATGTCTCAACAGAAAGACTCTGCTAAGAAATAGAGCTAATATTTGATCCACAAGCTGCACTTCAATAGATAATTCTCAAGAAGCTCATCTTCCTTGATGGCTTAAAAACTAAGATTAAACTGGTGTTACTTTGAGATTTCTTATCTTACCTTCATGCACAGCACTAAGACCTTTGAGTACAGTTGAGCTACTTCTGGTCATATCACTTACGATACCAAAGTCACTAATTAAAACTGAATGCAAGTTTTACAGCAATATTTATGCATTTGAAATTACTTTCTTCTTGCTTCAGGAAAATACCCTTTGTTTGTCTGAGGGTGGACATTGTGCTGTGTTTGATCAATTTTATGTATAGTATGGTAGCTATTGTATTTAAAAACTCTTGAAATATTATGCATTGTTTTTGCAAGTGTTCTTTTTGTCCTTCTGTTTACAAGATACTGTACTATATCTGGTGGCATTTAGAAGGTAAGGATTAAGTCACTGTATGCTCTGGCTATCTGCTTTAAATAAGCAGTGAAGAATTTAGAGTTTCCAGGAAGAACAGGTGACAAGCTTCTCATGTAAGTCAGAGTCAGCAGAGTAGCTGAGACTTGTACTGCATAACAAGGCAATGCTGTGTGTTCTTTTTCCAGCACAGCATTGCTAAGTTGGTGTGTGACAGTAGCCTTATTATTGCAGGCTGGCTCAGCACATGTTTTTGTGTAGCTTTTTTGTGCTGGGGAACCAAGGCCACAAACATGGGCCTTGTCCTCGTGGGCAAAGAAGCAGCCTTTGCAGGGAACAGCTTCTCCCCTGGTGTGTGGGATGTGCACCTAAGCCGGCAGACTCAGCCAAGGGGGGGCTGAGTTGGAATGGCCTGTATTCAAACTGCAGCTTGAAACCTTCACACAGAAATGTAGGTTAGATCACTTGAGATCTGACAGTTCTTCAGCATCCTTCCCAAAATTCCTCTCAAGGATGGTGGGAATTGAACCTAGGGAGAGAAAATCAAGGAGCATGTCAGCAAGGCTCTCCCAGGTACCTGAGGGCAGGTGGCAGGTGGTGCTGGTGGAGTTTTTGCATGTGTGTCTGGAATAAACAAAACCAGTCAGCGTTCTGCTAACTGCTGCAAACCTAGGTAGGTTGTTTAACCTTTCAGCTATGACTGCTCTAATCAAGTTTTGTTTGTATAAGAAGTTTGCAGCCTAATGTTACTGTGATATTAATGATACTTTTCTTTGGCTGGAGTAGTGACAAGCAGATTTAACTTTCCACATTTTTGCTTCAAAATAATGTCTCAAAGTCTGTAAGTTAGGAAAGTTAGGGAATTAATGGTTGACTGGCAGCAGTTCAGTAGATGGAAACATGACAGAATCATGGACAGTCATGTTGAGGGAGGTTAATTTTCTCTTTAAATATACACTAGGGAATTTTGGTAATGGCTAGGGAATACTCAGCCTCTCAGAGGCATCTTATTTCTTAAAATTCCCCGGCGAAATTGTAGGAATGTTCATGGCTCATGAAGTAACATTTTTCTTTTAAAAATGTAAATACTTACACATATGCAGTTCATATGCATGTTGTTAATTGAAAGGCTGGTGAAAGAAAATGGGACACACAATACATACTGTTGATGAGCTTGCAAAGTGTAAGTCACAGTACCAGGAAAATTATCAACTAACTAGCTACAGACACTGCTGATGTCAGGTGAAAAGTATATTTTGCTCTCTGACGCTTGAGTCTGTGCTTGCTTTGTGTTACTCATACGTGTTATTCATCATTAAATAATGGTATCCATTATTTGTTTTCAGTGATAAAACCAGTAACGTGGAAGGCAGAGTAGTTGCCAGAGCTGTTTCCTTTCAGAGGACAGGTGCAGTTATCTAGGGGACTTGGTCTCTTCTGCTGCATTATTCTTGCGTAGCAGTCTAGTGGTGTAAAAGTTATGTAGCATTCTTCAGCTTCAAAAAGGAACAGGAGCAGTTGTACACAGGGATCAGTATTGTATTCCAGGTGTTAAGATTATTAGGGAAAAGTGCTTTTTACCCTTTAAACTACAGAAGTGTCCCTAATTGAGTAGTCTGAAAGGGAAGGCAGTTTCAGGGTAGGCAGTTTCAGGGTTTAAAGAAGTTGCTCTGTCATTTAAAAATGAACTTAACTGTTGCTGTTGAGATGAAATTAGCTACCTCCTTTGTGTAATGTTTAAAATTTGTGTTTTGTGGTCATTTCTTTGTCTTTTCCAGGTGCTTAAGTATCTTGTCATTAACAGCATTAAAGAACTGGAGCAGGTCCTATCAGTTGCATCTTGAGGTCACTGTAGACTTTCTCCCAGGTCCATCCCATAGTGACCTTTGATGAGTATGCTCATTCAGTGTTGCAAGGTTACTTTTACTGCACAGTTGGTAAGGGCTGATTTTGATTCTGACAATGCCACATGGAGGAAGACTAGGCTGCTGTTAGGCTACTTGACTTGTGACAAATGAATAAAATTCTTTTAGGTTAGGGACAGCTTCCTGCCTTTGTCCTCAGAAGTTGCTTTGGTTAGAAGACAGTATCAGTAAGTAGAGTGTATTTGTGGTGGTGAGTTTTACATTCACTGCTTTTAGAAAATTCATGATGATTACTATGTTATAAAACTCATTGTGATTAATAACTTCTTTTTTTCAGTTCTGAGTAAAGAAAGCTGGAACTTCAGATAGGCAACTCAAGTTTGTTTATTTTTACTGGATGCTTTGGATTTAGTATAAGAATAATATTGATAACACACTCATGTTTTAGTTGTTGCTCAGTGGTGCTATGATCCTAAGTCAAGGAGTTTTTGGCTTCCGCTGCTCTGCCAGCGAGGAGGTGCAGAAGAAGCTGGGAGAGAGAACAGCCAGGACAGCTGACCTGACCCCTGGCCAAAGGGATATTCCATACCTTGGAATGTCCTGCTTGTTATATAAATGGAGCAGGGAGGTTGGCCAGGACAGGCCCACCACTGCTGGGGAACTGGCTGGGCAAATGTCAGCAGGTGGTGAGCAGTTGTAATGTGCATCACTTGTCTTTCTTGGGTGTTGTTCCCATTCCTCTTTGCTATTTCCACTGTTATTATTACCATATTTTACTTTATTACCATTATTAAAATGTTCATGTCTTGACCCATTTGGTTTACCTGTTTACAGTTCTCCCCCCCCATCCCACTGCAGGAGGAGCAGGCTGGGGGCAGTGTGGCTGGGAGTGAGTGAGTGGCTAAACGACTTTATTGCCACCTGGGATTAAACAGCAATCCTGGAGTAAAGTGAAAATATGTAGTTCAAAAAAGGTCAATTAACTGATGATTAGTTGAAAACTAAATGTCATAATTAATTTTATTAGCTGTGTGATCAAAATAATTGTTACAGTTGTTTTTGAGCCACGCTTTCAAAAATAGTAAGATAACATAAAAATACCCTTTTATGTGGAGACGGATGTGTATAGTATATGCAGATATTCTAGTAGTTTTTTTTTTTATTTTGGCAGTTATTTAAATCAAGATATTAAAGCTTATATACTTATTGACTATATATGAAGGTTTGAGAAATTTTGGCAATGAATTAAGTACATGTTTCATAGTATACAATCAACCCCTGAGAGAATATCTTCAGAAGTATCATGCCATTAATTATTTTAGAAGGCTAAGTGTGATTTGTGTGCTCATTTTTCTTCTAAATAGTACTTTTGCACTGCTGGGAAATCTCATTGGGCAAATTGAATCTTCTCTGATACAGTATAAAATAGTTTATAGTTCAATTAGATGAAAGCCAGAAGAAAAAGTTGCATCCAGTAATTATATTAGGAGCACAATAGGTACTGTACCTCCTCAAAAAAGAAGTGAGAAGGAAAGAAGTTCTGTTTTTGGAAGAGCTGTGCCCCTGAAAAAGATGTAGAACTGTGCTGAATATTCATGATGGGTTTGAGTAGCGGTTTACTATAGACAGAAGCTAAATAATAGATTAAATACACTGTTCCCTTGCTTTCATTCTGAAAGCCTTGAATGATGTATGTGGCACTAGTGTATTGTACTGCCTTGTATTTTCTGAGATTTGGTTGGCATGATTGAAGCATTCTAGTTAATTAGACTGTTTTTTTGAGTACAAAAGAGCTGTGAAATTGTAGCTGTTTCTTAGATGGTAGCTGTACATGAGCCACCAAATATAAATTATGCACAAATCCATTCTGTACTGCTGTGGGTCTTCAATATTGCATAAACTTTTTAGTACTTTTACTTCACTGGTTGCCTTCAAAGTTTTGTCTTGTATTCCATGTAATGTCCTGCAGTTAACTTTTTCTCTGGTTGTTGTTCTGGTGACTTGTCACCACCATGTGACTAAAATGTTGCTGAGCTGTCTCTGTTTCCTTCAAGCCATATTCTAGAGTCAGGAACACAATTACTGTGAAATCTGTATGATGAGAACACATCTTTTCTGGGTTTTTTGTGTGTTACCATGCTGTCTACTACCACATCATTTTCAAAATGCTTAGAAGCTTAAGCCAGTGCTTCATTTCCTGTAATGTTATTTTTGAAAGCTGAATATTTACTGATTTGCAATTCATTAAGCATCTATCTTAAGTACTGAGATCAAACAAAGATAGAAATATGATGGCTGTTCCATCAGCATACAACTAACGTACTTCAGCTCAGTATGGTTGCAGATATCTAGACTTAGGTTTACTTGGAAGGAGTGGGGGAAGGTCATACCATCAAAGCTTCAGTATATATTTTAAAACAGTGGGATATATTGGACTGTATTGGAATGTGTTATTTCAGCTTTAGTTCAGTGTTGTGTGCTTTCTGGCTATACTTGCTTGCATAGTTGATGAACTGCAAACAGTGGAAAAGACTGATTAAGCTGGTATTTTAACAGAGTAGTATTTGATTTTCATTGCCTAATGTAATTAACAAACCTGGATTTATGTATTTATTTATAACAAAATTAGAAAAGTGTACTGGATACATCTAGGAAATACTCTGCTTCTTGGAAATTTTAAATTTCTATGTAGGAGCAAATGAGATAATGTAGTTTTGCTTGAATAAAAAAAAAAATTAAAGTGGTTTTATATGCCTAAGAAGTTAGGTCTATTTTTTAGCTGTCTCTTACGTAAAATGTCTTGGGCTAATTAAGCATCTAAAATTGCACTAAAGACGCTGGCAGTTCAGTAATCTGTGTTAAACATTCTGGTGTTGTCTCTCTCGGCTGTGCAACAGGTCAGTGTGATTGGCGGATAAAGAGGGAGGATGGCAGGCAATAACCAGCTTTGCATTCGACGTTGGACTACCAAGAACGTGGCCAAGTGGCTGAAGGAAGAAGGCTTCTGTGAATACGTGGATGTTTTGTGCAACAGACACAGGCTAGATGGAATTACACTGCTGACGCTTACTGAGTATGATTTACGATCCCCTCCTCTGGAAATCAAAATCCTGGGGGATATCAAGAGGCTAATGCTGTCCATTCGCAAACTGCAGAAGCAGCATATTGACATCCTCGAAGAGCTGGGTTACACCAGTGATGGTCATGCTGGCACAGTGTGCCCAGTTGGCTCACTGCAGGGTGCAGATTGGTTTTGTAATGGTGAAGTACCTCGGGACTATGATGGACTGACTGACTTGAATGGTGATCAGTATCAATATACCAATGGAAAAAACAAACATGCCACACGAAGGCTGGACCCAGAGTACTGGAAGACAGTTTTAAGTTGTGTGTATGTCTTCATAGTGTTTGGCTTTACATCATTTGTTATGGTGATAGTACATGAGCGAGTACCTGACATGCAAACATACCCACCTCTGCCAGACATATTTCTAGATAGGTAAGAAATTTTCTTTCTAAACAAAATAGTAATGTGATGGTTAAAATATAGGCTGTCTTTCCTTTGTTTTTGAAGTTTTATATGCTCTAGAAGAAAGTTGCATGTGCTCTAGAAGATACCTCTGCAAAATAGTAATTAGAGTCTTGTAAATCTTTCTGCTAAGACTGAAATGCGGATCAATTAGATGCAGAGATTTAGTTTTAGGGGAAAATAAAATGAGCTGTATTCTACCCAGTTTATATTTAATTTACATCTTAAACTCACTACAATACAGTACATTCCATTCAATGTACAATACAATCCATTCTCACATTCTGGTAAAAAGCATGATGGTCAGCTGGCATAGATATGCAGCCATGTGCATTTTCTGAAATCCAGTGCCTGCTATGTAGCTTAACATGTCTTGATATAGAAAAATTTTGAATGAAGGAATATTTTGGGCTGTGAGTGAGCAAGGAAATTGAAAGGGAACAGCATTGGTGCTGTATCTTTGTTGTCTTCCCACTGTCAGTTTGCTGAAGATGGTCTAGGGAAATGCTGAAGTAGAATGAAAAGACCACCATCTCTTTTAATAGTGTATTAAACCACTGTTGTGACTTATGCAGTACCTGCTCATTTTTTTAAAAGAAAATATTTCACTTCAGGCAAAGAAGACACAATGGCAAAGGTCAAATTCCAGTCATTGACTACAGGTTTAATAGAGGATAAATATTCCTTTTGAGAAAGTGCTCTTGCACCATGGAGAACTTAACTGCCTAGAGACTTTTAAAAGATGAGCTAAACTGTTAAAAAGCTCAGTCTTTGTGGTCTGTTCCTGCCAGTAATTTTCATTAATGGCTTTCAAAAAGTCAGTAAGAGTCTAACATTTTGGGCAAGCATGCAGAATCCCCCATATATTTATATATAGCTCAGCAAGGACAGACCACATCCAGCAGAATGGAAGAGGGGAGAGGGAACAGCAGCTACGGTATTACTGGATTTTGTTCCCAGGGTGCTACCATGATATTCAGTGGGCAGGAGGATGGGGGAGGCCAGAAAGCAGCAGCTCACAAAACAATGAGAGGGGATTACTACAAAGCTTGTGTTTGAGCAGCACTTTGCTACCCCTTTATATCAGGGGGAGCACAAAACTATGAGGAGCAGCCTCTCTTGAAATCTGTTGATCTGTATTTTGGTGACTGAAGAGTGGAAATTGTTACTGGTGCCTTGTGTGTGCAAGAAGGTCCTAAATCTTTTGACAGGGAAGGCTGAAAGGTTTGTGTGTAGTGATTATCACTGAAATTTTGAAAACAATTTTTATTTTCCCTGAAACTTTTCTGTGCAGTTTTGCTTCATTACAAATGTTTAAGATTTTTGGCTTTGCAGCATTTACTTCATTGTGTTGACATGGCATTCTTACAAGCATAAGCAGCATAATTGACATGATGCAAGTTTTTGTCAGAATGAAAACGATTGTGAAACAATGGTAGAGGAACACATCCTGTTAGTAAGTCGTGTAAATTAAGAAAGCATACTAGAGATTTTCTCTGACTTAGTGAATTCTGTCTAAACATCTGCTGGAAACATATTATTAGGAAGGAGATAACATAATTGAATATAAATTCTATGTAATCCATTCTAACAAGAGACTTTTTGGCTGTAGTTTATCCTATTGTCAGATGAATGCAAATTAGTTTTGAGGTTAGAACTTTATATGGTCTTATTTTCAATACTGAGACTAGGAAAAAAATTAAGCCTTTGTATTAACTTTTTTGCTTTGTCCTTTTCTTTTAGCGTCCCTAGGATACCATGGGCTTTTGCCATGACTGAAGTATGTGGTGTAATTCTTTGCTACATTTGGCTCCTGGTTCTTCTGCTTCACAAACACAGGTAGAGTTTATAAAATCAAGATTAACTGGTACTGTGTAGAGAAGAGACCATAATAAGCATTTATGGTGATTGTTTAAGAATTTCCATTCAGTAAGGATCTTGTCAACTCCTAGTGTGTCCCTGTTAAAATGGATTAGGGAGGATTTGATCAAGAAACATGATGTGTGAGTCATTCAAAGGAATAATCTGAATTTACTTTTCTACCATATTTATAAGTAATTTTCCTTGAGAACATAGGTATTTCAGAGAGTTGTCAGTATGTATTCTCATGCTGTAAGAGTTTTGTGTATAAGAAAGTGCTATAAGAATGAATTTCCACAGGATATCTGAGCCAACCTGGCAGTTTGCTTTCACTGAGGGATAGAAAATGCTTTTGTGTGCATGCATATTTTAAGTTAAATTTTTACTGATTCATTGATTTTTATCAATTTACCAACAGAAGCTAAGAGTGCCACAGCTAGTACAAGTTTAGCTACAAAGGTGGGGCTGTACCTTTTGGTGACAGTCAGCTTGCTACAGTGTCTCACCCTGTCATGTGGAGCCATAGCTTTACAGCACTACTTCATTAAAAAAAATTGTGAAACTTGCAGTAGTGATCACGGAAATTAATGGGATTAAGTTGTGGTGGGGTGAAATATTTTTATCACAAGTTTCCTGATTCCAATTGCTGTGTACTTTTCCCAGATCTATACTTCTGCGCAGGCAGTGCAGCCTCATGGGGACAGTGTTTCTATTACGTTGCATTACAATGTTTGTTACCTCACTCTCGGTGCCAGGTCAGCACTTGCAGTGTACTGGAAAGGTAAAAACTTCAAATGCTTTAAATTATTTTTCCTGTTTCCTTTTTTTAAAAAGAATACTTAAGATGTGATTAAGATTGTTGCAACCATAGTGTTGGATGTGTGTTTTTTAAGAACATCATGTTTCTCTCCCGTTTCCTAGCCCTTGCATTAATTACCATATGCAGGCAAACATCCGTAGGGGTCTTAGAAGCACTTGCCACTTTGGAGAGTACATGGTTATTTGGGGAAGGGTGTTCAGAATGTTTCACACTGTAAACCAGGGAGAATACATCAAAAGAGGTGTGTGCTCTTACGCTACTGACTTCATGAAGGAAAAGGAGTGATTACTTCCCTTTCAGTCTTTCTAGTTGGTTGCAGGGTTTTGAAAAAAAACCCAACAAACTATTATTACTTCACCCCTTCTCATAAGGGATATTCCTTAGAACATGGGATTTTATGGTTTCATCCTAACTTTTAGTTAGGAGAGGTTTGAGCTGAACAAGTGGAAAGCTTGTCAATGACACGTTGGGAGGCTGAATACATGCAAAAAAAGGTGACAGGCTCTGTGGGTAAATCACTTGGAACAAAATAGTTGCTCTAAATTCCAGTATTCATTAGAGGTATGATGAATACAATTAGTAATTGTAGCTACTAATGTGACTCACTGCCACGGTGAAATCCAAAGATGTGCTAACCTGCATTTTAATAAAAGACACAACATGCTAAATGGTATTAAACAAACATAGTGCAATACAGCTAACTTTAAGGACGTACAGGGTTGGAACTTAGTAAAGCTTAATGTCACTGTTTTTTAGTTGTATGGCAATGTTTGGGCAAAACTCCAGCGGGCATTTGCAATATGGAGTGGCTTTGGAATGACTCTGACTGGAGTACATACGTGTGGAGATTACATGTTCAGTGGTCACACTGTCGTCCTGACCATGCTCAACTTCTTTGTCACAGAATGTAAGTACAAAGTGTCAACACTCAAATGTCCTTAAGAATATGTACAACCAGAGGTGTGAGTGTAAACACTTGAATGTCCTTAAGTATTAAGAATACCTGCTCCTTGACTTCCCCAAAAAGTTCAAAGTGTACCATTTAAGCAAACATACAAATTCAGATTGCTATGCTCTTTCTCAGGTTTGTGACAGTCAAGTCAAAGCCAGGAAAGGAACACCACCACCTCCTTGAATGGGGGGATGAATAGGGCACATGTGAGCCAAGAAATTAGAAAGGCTTTCTGCTTGCTGCTGGGAGAATAGTTGGGAATATACTTAGGATTGTCTGTTATTGTTCACTTCCCTAGGTGTCTGCCACTGACTCCTCTCAGCCACAATGCAAGGTGTCCGTACATTTGGTATAATCCATAGAGCCAAACACCAAACCTCCTCATGAGTGAGAGTATGTGAAAGAGTAGTACCCTTCTGTAAACACCAACAGTCATCTGATACATATTATAGCAAGCAAAGATAATTACTTTGTGTTCAGCTATGATGGAATGACTGCAATAACAGTAATGTAGGTTTCATTGCATCTTCCTCCTTATAACATAGAAAAGGCATGATTTTCATGAAAAGAAGTTGGTTGAACAAAGAATTCTGCTTTGCAGGGTGCTAAACCATTTAAGGATGCTCTGTTAATCCAGAAATGCATGTAAATTTGTTAATGAAGTAATAGACATATATAACTTGTGGGATTGATTTTCTTGGATTTATTGGACCTGTATATAATATTAATGAATGAAGAGAGTAACTTAATCTCATTTTTGGGATGAAAAGTCTGTATAAAAACTTGGAATGTCTAGGCCTGATTTTTGAGACATTCAAGGTTAATCACTTTCTGTTTTCTCCTAGATACGCCAAGGAGCTGGAACTTCTTGCACACCTTGTCCTGGGTCCTGAATCTCTTTGGAATCTTCTTCATTTTGGCTGCACATGAACATTATTCTATAGATGTCTTCATTGCCTTTTACATCACTACAAGACTCTTCTTGTATTACCATACATTGGCTAATACTAGAGCATATCAACAGAGCAGGAGAGCAAGGATATGGTTTCCAATGTTTTCTTTCTTTGAATGCAATGTTAATGGTACTGTTCCCAATGAGTACTGCTGGCCCTTTTCTAAACCTACTATACTAAAAAGATTAATTGGCTGAAGACTGTGTGGGTCAATTCAGATTTTTATGAAGCATTATGACTAAGATCCTACAAGGCTAGCTACAAGAGGGAAGTCAAGTAACATTTTTCACTCTCTGATCTCCTCCCTTGCCTTGTTTCTTAGATTCTTAGCCATAAAATGGGATTCCCCTACTTTACAGGGATGTGTTTTGTTTTTTCTTTGTGAAGATAGAAAACAATGCAGGGATGGGTAAAGGCTATCAGTGAAGCACGAATATAAACCAGAATACCGTTACCCTTGGTAAGGTTCTCTGTGAGTGTTTATGGAATGTTAACCTCAAATATGTGCTTGTATTGAATATAATACAACCTTTACAGGTCCAGATAATCTCTGTTACCCGAGTGCCAGCCTTTACATTTACTGACGAAAAAATTAGAACTTTAAGAAGCCTTTCTTTTAAAACAATCGTAAATATAATTTTCAAAACAAACTGTGTATACTTAAAAGATTGAGGAGGTCTGTGTCATAATGAAGAAAGCAGTATAATTCCTTGCTGAGAGGGTCTCCTAACTGTTAAATTACAAGTCTTGACAGTATAAATGGTCTGTATACAGGTTGCCAAAAATGAAAGTCTGCCTTGTGGCTGTGCAGTGATGATATTTTTCTTTTTATGAGAACTTACTTAGTCTAGTCTATCAGTTATCTGTATGGTTGTTCTAGCACTTGAAAGTTTACCCTTTTGTGTTTAAATGGGTTAAAGTAAGTGGAACATCCACTGAAAGTAAACTTAGCTTTAGTGAGTTTAAAGCCACAAAATAACTTTTGTGTGGTTTTAATTGCTTTATACCCAAACCCATGCATGCTTTTCAGGAGCAGTTCTTTAACATTGGAAAAACAGAACAGTTGTCTTCGTGTATCTTACTGTCCTGTAAATGGATGGGAAAAATGCATGTAGTAACTCTTTCAGGAATAGTAATAATAGTGAGTATTGGAAATAGTGCTCATGTTGATGTATGTTTTAGCACGCTGGTGTCAACAATATGGTGAATATCTCTGGATATATATATGCACAGTATATTTGTTTATATATATAAACAAACACAGTATATGTTTTCCTAACAACTATGAAAAGAGGCTAGTTCTTAAATTAAGTTGCTCATTTACTACGCTGAAAGATAAAAGTACCATAAACAGTTGAGTTTTGCTTGTTGGAAAAGCCAAACCATCACCCAGAATAAAACATCCCCAAAGACCTCATACCAACACTCCAAGTCCATAATGCGCAAGCAAGGGTCACACAAGGGTTGGTGATCTCTTAGGCAGTGGATTGTAAGGGTACAATACTGATGTTGTCTGTAGAGACCTGAAATTAGATCTGTGCTAAATGAAAACTGATAGGTACAAGGTACAAATCATAAAAATGGTGTAGACCTTTTAATTTGGTTATTGCAATTTCAGAATAGGTAAGATGTGCAAAAGGTAGTGTAAGTCAGCTTTATTTAGAAAGTTACACAAAGTATTGCCAGCTTGGTACAAGCTGACTTAATGGGCACAATGTACTTGTGTGTGCATAGAAATGAATTCATTTGGAATTTGCAAGGTTTTGTATTTGGAGTCTTGTAACCTACTGTGGACTACTCCTTACTGTATTGTGTTCCTTTTATAAACCTTGATTGTACTAACTTGACTACCTTACACTCTTCATAATATATTACTTTTGTAATTTAATTTAGCTCCTGTTCCACAGAGGAATTACGCATCTTGGAGTATCTCTGCCAGCTGTATTGAGCACATGTACATTGTACTATTCCAGAGATTTTTATATTTGTAACATTCCAATTTTTTAGCAAAATTGCAGGTTTAATACTATATTGTTCAATCTACCATAGCCTGATGGCTCTTGCCATCCAAACTGGGGGAGTATACTTACACATTAAAAAAAAAAAAAAAGGAGAAAATATTCTGAAAGATTTAAAGACTTGCCATTTGCTGCTCTTAACTTTCTGATTTCAGAAAGGCAATTTGAACATTCCTCTTGAGACTTTATAATGAAAGAGTTCTATTTGTTAATTTATATTTGCCTTTGCAATGCACAGTTAAGAATGCTATTTTTCTAAACTCTAGGAAACATCTGTTCTCAGGATGTGCAGGATTGTAATCTGAGTTATATGGAGAGGTATGCAATTAAACCTGCAAAACTGTTGATTCTGAAAATAACCATTTGAGTGGTAACTGGCATAACTGCGTCTAAACTGAACTACTATTTTACAACTTAGACATGCAGGAGAATTTTCAAGTACAGCCCAGTGTAACAATGTTTACATAAAGTAAAGCTATCATTTCAATTTTTTTTAAAGTGAAGTTCATATACTTTGAAACGTGAGGATTCTCTCTTTGTTCTAATTTAATTTTTCAAATTCTGTTAAGTAAATGGTATTTTAAATCAGCCTTGCCTATCATTGTTTTTTAAAAGAAGCTTGTTGTTTTGTGCCGTTTCCCCTGATGCTAAATGTGTGAGTCCAGGATAAGTAATATAAAAAGGTTGGCTTTGTTAGCATTGGAGTGGGTTAAAACATTGTCAGGATAATTGTCCTCTGCTATTTTGGAAGTTCATTTTGTCTGTCTGTAAATGTGCAAGAGGAAGGTTTGACACTGATAGAAGACAGAACAGAAAAATCTGATCTCACATGTAAAAGAGCACAGGTCAGTCTGTAAAGTTGGGAATGTGAGCTTTATTGTTCATTAGATGGAAACAAGTTGCAAGGAACTGATAGGCTTAACATGTTGTACCTCCTTTTGAAAGAGTGAGTGTTTTAAAAGCATTTTGCTGCTTCTGTTGCTGACAAGCACTTTTAAGTAAAGGCAGCAGAGCACAATTGGGCCTTGGATTTAATGCTAAGTATGTTCAGGGGCGTCTTCCTTAATGTGCACACACCAGTCTTTTTGCTCTCCTTTAACGTGTTGCACCTCTTTTGTGCTCAGTTGTGTTCTGTGGTCTGTGTGGGTGCCCACGTGATCGGAATTCAGAGTAATGAATGAATTACTATGTAATGCCAGCAAGTACAGGTGTCTTCACAGCATTAGTGCTACAAAGTGCACAAAGTAATTAAGTAGCAAAGTCTGAAATTAATAACAGTATATACAAAAGAAGGGGAGGGTCACATGTTTTTTGCTAGCTTAGCAAATTTAGTAATGTTTGAGGCTTGGCAATAGGGTTGAGCTCTTCCTTGTTCGTTTGGGGATCTGTGTGCACAAACCTGCAAGTGATAGACACACAGGCTCTTTCCCCATGCTTTTTCTTTGGTTTTTTATACCTTATGACACAGTTTCTTATAATAGCTTTCCTAAACTTTTTGCCTTTAGTTTTTCATTTCTGAAAGATCCCTTAAGTGGGTTATGACATTACACCTGCACAGAACTAGACCTTCATAGATGGAGTTTTTTAATAAATTCTGATTACACTGACAAAAACTTACAAAAGGATCTTTGAGCAAGGTTCCTTCAACTGATCTTGATCAATGCTGTAGAAAGCTTCCATATATGCAAATTATCTTCATGTCCTGTGGCAAACATGATAACACATGAAGTGTTGGTACAGAAATGTAGACAGGCCTGAAGTACTTAAATGTCCAAGATGAGCAAGAATTGGATCCCATAACTGTACTGCTTGACTTGTATGCTTAACTTCAAGCAAATTACTAAATACTGCTGACTTCAGTGAGTGTTGTCATTCTAGTTTAAGCATTTTCTTGGATAAGGCCTACTACATACTGTGTGTGATATACTGCTGCAGTAATGGGAATAGGTAATGTCACTTTCTTTTTGGTTTTCTCTGATGTCTCCACCCCTATCTACTGTAGAAGAAAACATTCCAGTAGAATTTCAAATTGCTACTTAACTGGGTTCTGAGAGAAGAAATCTGTAAAAAAAATTATATAAATAAAACCTTGATAGGTACCTGCTTTAAGAAGCATGGAACAGTTAAATATTTGGAAAAAAAAAGTTATTTTTTGATGCAAGCATGTTAAATAAAGTAATTTACAATTACTGAAACCCTTCAAGAAGGATAAAAGCATAGGTTCCTATAATATTTTCTGTACAGCTGTGTCTCATGTAGTGCCAAAAAGAGTTTTAAGAGAAAGAGGAGAGAGCTGAACTCAGACACCAGTACAAGTCTTTTGCAGCAATTAAGACCTCGGTTTTTAACCACTGCTTGCATGCTTAGTGCTATGCAGTGCTATACTTGTCCATTAGTATTTTGCTAGTTTTCTGATGTATGAAAGCCCACTTGGCTTTCAAGCATCAGTCATGGAAAAAAAAACCCAAGCTGTAGGTTTTATGGACCTGGAGTGTAACAAAAATAACTTAAAACAACTATGATAGTTTTTCATCCTGTCCATGCAGTTTCTACTGAAGAGTTTGGGAGAATTTGCAGTAATCTACAGACAATATGGATATATTTTTTTTTAATAACCTAGGGTACCTTTTTAGAAATCTGGTCTGTAACTACAAAAACCACCATAGTCTCGTCAAGATGGAAGTATATTTGACAGAAGTCCTAGCAGTGAGATAGCTTACCCTCTGAATTATTTTGTGCATGTAGATTTCAACAATAAGGGTTAATTGATAGACCACTGATTTATAAAATTACTGTTTCTGATCTGCCTTTGACCTTGTCACTATTCTAATTGAAACAGTATTTCTGAGGGAAAAAGAAGTCCTTTGGAGTGAACCTACTGATGTCTTGTTCATTGTAAGAAGAAAAACACAAAAAAACCCCTCACAACTCAAACACTACGGTATTATGAACACTGAACCTTCCATATAGCAGTATCCTGCATACTTACCAGTTGTATCCTAACAAATTTGCAGTGAGTATTATGTACATAATTGAGTGACATGCACATTTTAAAAGCCAGTTTATAGTAGGTGTGTAAGAACTTAAGGTGATAAATGTGGAGCACAATAACCTGACCTATTAGCCCTGACAGTGTAGTTGGAAAGACTAACTAACTTAGTTTTGCTCTTTCAATTCA
The DNA here is from genome assembly GCA_013400915.1 of Pardalotus punctatus. Classification (NCBI taxonomy): domain Eukaryota; kingdom Metazoa; phylum Chordata; class Aves; order Passeriformes; family Pardalotidae; genus Pardalotus; species Pardalotus punctatus. Next base: position 309,657 of record VZTX01007314.1, on the reverse strand, counting down.
GTTTTGTCAAAAAGGGATAGATTTTGTCAGATTTGAGAAACCACAAACTGCATTGTACATGGTACTTAATAAGGATGTAGAAAGATGGCTTTTCAAACTGAACAGTTACTTCAGTTTTATTCTGAGAAAATAGTGTTATCTAATGGCTAGAAGGTATGCCAGTGAAGTTTAGAGTACTGTAAATAAGTAAATATTGTTTTGATTCTAAACTCAGATTGAATTAATATATTGTTTTATATCTTTGTTGTGTTAAACATATTTAAAAATACTGAAATAAAATATTTGAAAGATGACAAATGCTTGATTTATTTTATATGCAAAATGATGGCTCATTGTCTCTGTTAGCATTGTGACCCTGAAAGTATTCCTGAGCATAGGTGTGGTGGTGTTAATGAGGTCTTTCTTCAGTATGGAAGTAATGCTGACAAAATATAATTGGCACATCCTGTGTGAATCTGTTACAAGTATGTGCATATACTGCAAATCATTTCTGGAGAAGTAACTGTTCTGGGTGATGTAGGAATTACAAGTTTACAGCTGAGATCTTAAGTCTGCAGCTACCTATACGGGGTTTGCTTTTCTTTGTGGCACTGATCTGTGACAGATTCTGATAAAATTACTGATTTCCCTGGATTGTTAAACATGATTTGCCAGAAATATGGTGAGTGATGATGTGCCCATCGTCCCGTGATCCAAGGTAAGAACCAAGCTGCAATTCCATGTTATGGCAGAAAGCAAAGGGAGCACGTCCTGCTGGAGGAGCAGGGTTGTGGCAGTGCCGGGCTCCAAAGGGCCTTTCAGAGCTCTGCACACTTGAATTATTTGCTCCAAGTGGCAGTTTGGCCTACAAATGAGCCCAAGTTACGGAGAGAGACAGCAGCAATAAAAACACAAAAGCACAAGCTTCATCTTCTATGAAACCACAACTGTTATTTTGCACTCTATCAGGCTCCAGCCAAGCTAAACTCCAGTCAGTGCCCAAACTAGGCCTGGATTCTTGCAGTCCTTATTTTGCTTCCCAGAGGGTCCCAGTGTATCTTAGCAAGCTCTGCCTTCTCTTGGGAGACGCTGACTAGGCTTTGGAGCATGTAGCCTTAGTTCAGAGTTACCTATGAATGATTTCAAGGTGTGCTCTCCTGCTCCCACAACAGCAGCCAGCACTGTGGGGCACTGCTCAGTACCAGCGTTCCTCAAGAGGAAAGCAAAGTTTGTTAGAAAGTGTTTTAATTAGGGTGCCAAAAAGTGGCTGAATCTGTGGGTAACAGGGTTGCAGGGTACTCGGCCAAAGGCTGTGCCTCTTGTTTCTGTCCTGCCAATTAAAAATAGTCCCCCAGCTAATGCCAAGGGATGTAACAGCCCCACAGGGGGCAGGTGCAAGCTGTCAGTCAGGAGGCTGGAAATACCTAGAAAAACATCAGCTCTCCTGCAGGCTCTATGAAATGATCAAGAGGAGAGAGCAGAGGAGAAAGGAGGGCAGTTTGCAGCAGGCCCTGCTGAAGGCAGTCCTGCTGAAGGCAGTCCTTGCTGAAGGCAGCCCTTGCTGAAGGCAGCCCTTGCTGAAGGCAGCCCTGCTGAAGGCAGCCCTTGCTGAAGGCAGCCCTGCTGAAGGCAGCCCTGCTGAAGGCAGCTCTGCTGAAGGCAGCCCTGCTGAAGGCAGCCTGGCTGAAGGCAGCCTTGCTGAAGGCAGCCCTGCTGAAGGCAGCCCTTGCTGAAGGCAGCCCTGCTGAAGGCAGCCCTGCTGAAGGCAGCCCTTGCTGAACGCCTCTGCCGCTCGAGACAGCTCCTTCCCAAATGTGGTCTTCTGTTGGGTTGGTCTGGTTGTCTCTTCATCGGGCTGTTTCCCCAAGCTGTGGGTGCAGTCACTGAAAACCAGATCATTATAGAAGGGTGGTGTCTGTTTCTGGCAAGCTGGAACATGGAACACCACTCGGGTGCTGTCTCTGTCCCAGCACTGCAGAAATGCTGTTGATGATTTGGACTGGGATTCGGGAAGCAGGGACAGGCTGGTGTGATGGCGTGACCGAGTCAGGGCTGCACTGTTGCGGTGTGCACATCGACCAGAAATGGACTGGGGTTTATATGCCAGGATTAGTTTATTATCTTCCAGGAACAGTTGCCTCCAGGACAGTTACGCCAGTGGCTAAATCCACAGACAGGTTCCTTGTCGGGCATTATCTCTACCACATCCAAACGCACCTGACTTAGTTTCAAACCTGCCCTAGCTGGTGTGGTTCACTGATGGTTCACAAGCTGTGTCATTTTCACTTTGGCTTTCCAGAGGGAATGTGGACTTTATCACCTGATAGCTGTTGATTTGCCCTTGGTTTTCCACATGCTATTTGTAAGTACCAATTCCTGCTCTGCTTTTCCTGTGGCATGGGAGAAATAGCAAGGAATGACAGAATAGCCCAGATCACTGCAGCACCACAGGAAGCCACAGGATCTTCCCTGCCAGCACATGGTGTGGTGAGCATATAGTCTTTAAGAAGACCATAGCCTGAGCTTACCTTTATTTGCATTTTGCCTAGGTGTTCAAAGTTCAATTCCAGCTAATCCAATGCTAATAAATGCTACCACGTCAGATGTATGAAGAATTTACACCTAGAGCTGCACGAAGATTAAAGATCTGTCTCTACTCTTTGACTTAATCTTAAGAAATCCCCCACATAAGACTGAATGCACATATCATTATCATTATCATTATCATTCTTGTTTCAGCTCTTAAGAAGCACTGGCCCCCAGTCCCCAGCTGTGCAAGATGCAGGAATTTAAACCCATTTGGATCCCAGTAGGTGGCTGGGATGCAGGTCCCTGGTATCTCAAATGCCAGTCTAACCACTGAAGAAATGTGAGAATTCATTCTCAGACATGTACAAAAGTTGCTAGCTTAAAAAGGAGAATTTCTTACTTCCCTTGGTAAGAGATGAGGAAGCTTAACTGAGGGTGGAGAGACAGACATATAAACTTATCAGTGTTTCCAAAGGCATTTATCAGGAGTAAAATCAAGGTATTTTGGGTTCCTTAATCAAGTGTGCTGACTTTCTTAAAGATTTTATCTTAATGGTTAGTAATACGTGGTGTTCTTGAAAGGTTTTCTCTGTTTTAGATCACTAAGAGGACTTCAGTTTTGTCTAAGAATTTTTGTACATTAATGTTCCCAAGCACAGGAAGGAAAAGGCTGAAGCTGACTTGTATTCAGATCTATATTTTCTTGATTCGCTTTCCTCCTTTTCTTCCCTCAATCACAGAAGTCTTAAAACAAAAGCTTGTACAGCATTATCTATCTTCTAATCATCATCCCTGGGACATTGTCCTGCCAGATCTGTGCTAGGCTTGAACGAACTTGTCAGCTGGCTACAAACACAGGCAGGGTAACTGAGGACACCACCCTACACAGATAAAGAAACCTAAGATGGGGTGTGGCTGACAAGATCGTTGAGCCTTCCCGGACAGGCCTGTGGGGAATCTCATGGCAAAAACCTCAGAATCGTGCTTTCAGGCTGAAGATCCCTTCTGGCACAAACCTTGTGTGCTGCTACATCCTTTTTGCTGCCTGAGCATAGGCCAAAGGTGAAAGATTTTTGGAAGGCCCTTCCTTCTGCCAGAAGTGATTAATGGAAAGCAGACGGCCAGCAGATCGGAATAACAGCTAGAGTGCCAGGATCCTGCCAAAAGAAGTATGCTTGTGCACTAGGATTACTGAGCACTGGCTTTTGTCACTTGAACATCTGTATCCTGCTCTGAGGATTTCAAAGCACATCTGAGATTCATCCTCTTGGAAAATGAAAGCACAGTAGTCCCAGGCATGCCAAAGATTGCAATGGGCTTAATCAGACAAGCCTGTTATACTGCCCTGGCTTCTCAGAGAGCTTATTTAAAACACTGAGAATATCTTCAAATCAGTCTCCTATATATAAATTCCCTGAGCTGTAAGAAATCAGGACTACCATAAAAGAAAATAAACACATGACTAATAAAGCTGTCTATTTGTGCCTGCAATGAATAGGTGATTAAGACTAAAAAAAACCACAAACAAAAAAACCCCAGAACCAAAAACCACCCCCCCACAAATCCCAACCATAAAAAAGACAAGAGAGAGAGAGAGAGAGAGAAAAACAATGTGTATGCAATTGTTCTTGGCCCCATGCAGTCTAAACCAGCTCACAGAAGCCTGATGAGCTGAGAGCTGCTGGCAGTGCCAGCCATAGAAGCACGGAGAAAGCAAGGCTGTGGATTGATTGGCATGTTGGATACTGCAGAGAAAGGCCAGGGAGACAGATGTATCAGAAAACATCCACAGCAACACTTCACACCACTTTCACTGCAACTTGTCAGAAGAAAGCTGCCAAGTATACTGAAAATGGCGCTGGAGGCATGAAAGCCTGGAACAGAATGTTCCCCTCCTGGGAATGACCAGAGCTCAGCTGAGATACCCCAGGATGCAGCAAAGTCCTACACGATATGACTCATGTTGTATTTGGCACTTAGAGCAGCCAATCTTATGCTATAGTACTGAACAAATGTTAACAGCCATGTAATGGCACAAAGTCAGAAGTTCACTGTATCACTGATTCAGCCCTCCTGGACTGCGTTGGTGGATACACAGCCTGGAACTGCATTTGATTAATGCAAAGGGCATCTTTATTTTATGAATTTTATTTTATTTTTCTGTTACTTCTTTTTCATAACCTGAGCCACTGCCAAAAATATTGGATATCACAGGGTTTGATTTTCAAAGGGTAGATTATTTGGCCCTTCCTGGCTAAAAGGATTTGGAAAAAACACTTTGTTCACACTTGCAAATCCTAGATGTTTCCATTTACTGCTGCTGGGTGAATTTTCAGTGATGGCAGAACCCTGGATGATGATGCCATCAAGCTGAGGCATGTTAGGCTGCTGCTGGATGGAGCTATTTCCTGTGTCTAAACAGAACAGAGATCTCCAGGTAAAGCATCTCACAAGCTTTATCTTTGTCATTCTCTAGCTTCTATTTCAGTGTTCTGTATAACAAATTTTATATTATGAGAGAGAGATCTCATTACAGCCTTCTCCTATGAATATCTAATCTTGGTGGAAGAATCTAGCACACTGAAGGATGACTTTTGGGTAGCTACTGATTTAATTATACTGGAAACGCAGGATTGCTAACATCAACCATAAGACTTCCTGCACAGCTGAATCTCTCTAGCTGGTATTACTTGCAACCTTGGTACAGCATTTTTTTTTTTCTCTGAAAGAATTAATATATCTAGGTTATTCTAACTAGTAGCTTTCTATTACAGCCATAAAAAGCTTTAAATTTCATCCCTCTTACCAGGAGAAACAGGGAGAAAGCACAACAGCTGAAGCCAGACTCAGAACTATAATTACTGTGGCTTGGTTGAAACCCCAAGCATGTCTGTAGGAAGACTGGAAGTGTTGAAGTAAAATAACGTAATTTTTTTTTAATCCTTTCCACAGGGAGACCTGAGGTGGGATAACTAAAAGCAGTTCGGTACATGCGACTGAAGAACTGAGATTTAGTGCAAATATACAATAGAAAGGAAAGTTTCTGAGTTTCTCAACTCCTGAAATGCACAAAATCAAATATCCATTAACTGACGTATCAAAACCATTTCTATGTCTCAATTTCATGGGGCCTGTCAGACAAAAATGCATGGATTCACACAAGGAGAACCCTGGACATACTGGATGACTGTAATACTCCAATCTCAGTGTCACTTAAGAAGCATTACTAAGCTGTTGATGTTCACCTGGATAGCACATTTGTAGTAGAACACTACAGAACAGCGTGGTTTAGAATATGTTCAATAATTTTCTAAAATGTGGGAAGTTATTTCAGAAAAAAAAAATTTAACTTGTTTCAAAAGACATATTTTTACTACAGTCATAAACTTAAATATGCAGTGTGTATCTAAGTTTTAATCAAAATGCAGTTGGAAATGTGAAGTTTAAATGTATACAATAATTTATTGAATTGTAGCTCTTTGTTATATTCTGTTTATTAAGGTTATATTTTCTGTTTGAATCATGTGAGTTGCCTGGAAAATTTCATCCTGGGTCTGAAAATATCCTACGAGAAAACTTTATCTCTACATGACAAAAATGGAACAAAGGCTCACTTCTCTCTCTGAAAGGACTCCTTCCTTGTAGATCACTCCTTATGATCAATGAGCCACGTGCTGTTTCTCAATATATGTCCTAGCTGGCCTCTTTATGTTTATTACTTCCTTAATCTGTTGCTGGGTTAATTGAATCATTGGCCCATGTCCTGCCGTGAATGCCCATTGAGAGACAGAGGTCTGTTTGGCTGACAGCCCTCAGTGACATTTTTTAGAAATATGTATTCTGTGGATCATTACTTGCAGATCTTCGTCCTAAAGATCTGTCTTTGGTTCTGGTTGTAACTGACACTGATGAAGTGAGTGACACTGAATTTTCCACAACCTGCACCTGTAAGGCCATCTGCAACCACACACCATCCATTTTCTCCAGCACAGGCTTTTCAAGTCTCTGCAGCATATTGTATCTGAAAGCAATTTTCAGCAATAACTACTTCTACTTAGTCGGCAGTAGTGTCAGACAAATGTCTTTCCAAACCATAGTGTAGGAGAATTTTTTAAAATGCCTGAATTCTAAAAATGTGGCGAATGTGTTCTCAGGGTATGAAATAGGTATGCCTAGACACATCTGCCTTCCAAACGGAAAGAGGACAGCTAGGAAGCTGTTTAGTTTTATTTTAGAATGGTGCATAATTTTGCCTGGTGGTTTGGTTGTATACAAATAATACAGCCTCTTTAGACTACGATATGTCACATTTATTGTACCTATCTTAATTTTGAATGTGGAGGATTTTAGTCTGTGTAAATTTTTAAGCAATATCTTTATCTGTCTATTACATGCTCTGTTAGTTTTTCAATGTGACATAAAAAAAATAAAAGTTGTAGTTATGTAAGGGCTGGAAAGCAGGACAATTTTTTTCAATGTTCACTTTGTGCTGGGCTGTACAAAAGAGGTCAATGTCATACTTCGTTTTTGCAGAAGGACAAAGACTCTTTAAGAGAAATGAAATTAATTGCTGCAGGTAAACCTGTAGTAAAGCCCTGATTTCTTCATTCTTGTCAGCAGACACCTTTGCCCTCATTCCTGTCACAGTTCATTATCCCCTTGTGTTAGTACTTGTGCTTCTGTCTGTCTGCCTTTGGTTTTTACACCCTTTCCAGTTCTTTGCTTCTGAACACAGGAGGCATTTAGGGCTCTTACACTCCTGAATGGTTACATGTAGGGACTTTCTGTTCTGCCCAGAACCACACTCAAACTTATAATACGGGGTTAAAATTGTAGAAATCTCATTCCACTTTTTCAGCTGTGGATTCAGTATGCACAGGTGCTCCTGGGAGATGGCTTAGACCAATTACATTAAGTGCAGAGATTAAGCGTGCTCCTCCATCAGTACATCCTTAGCAGAAATCAATTGCCAAACTGTACCATGGGAGATCCTTCTGAAGTTTTTAGGCTGAGTGGGTGAGTTTTACTAGACAGCAAAAGGGCAATTTTTTCATGTAAGGTCTGAAATACCCACCTCAACATGGAAAGCACAGAGCCATCTCAATTAAATCATTATAAAAACTATTCAATTGGGCAAACAACATTTTTCCCTTATAAAGCACTGAACACTTCAATCAAAATGCCTGAAAAAATGTTCTGGCTGACACAAATTTCTGGACTAGAGCCTCCAATGTGAGAAAATAAAAAAGAATCAATGAAATAAGGTATTACTAAAATAAGGCATTTCACTGGTGGTGATTAGGCATATCTAATTACAAGAACCTCTATCATCAGCTCTGCTGCACTGAGTCCTGCACTGAGACTTGGTAACTAACTAGAACATGATTTTACATGTACACAGTCAGATTTTTGTGAAAGAGGAAAAATTTGCCACAGGTCCTTTTTTTTTGTGTGTGTGTGAGAGAGTGTGCGTATGTGTGTGTTCTGTTATCTTATATTCAAATGAAAATGCAACCCTTAAAGGACTGGATGAGTCACATATGTTGGCAAAGGTCGCTTACTTTCCACATGCCATGGAAGGGTGTGGACTACACAGTTTTCCAAGGAAATCATGCAGGCAGAAAAAGTAATTAATTCACTACTTTTATATTTGTTAGCGTGACAGCTGTCAAAATAGAGCTATAGATAAATCACTTCTTGTAGCTTTTTAAGAGGTTTGTCCTATCAAGAGAAGCCTCCCCCCCCCAGGTAACCAGCTGTGTCAGATTGCTCCGGTTAAACTCCAGCTGATCACAGATCAATCGGGTTTACGGCAGCTCCATCTGCGTTGTCCGCTTCCTCCTGGGATGTGCTGTCGGCTGTGCAGGAGCACTCAGTGTACTACAGCATGTCCGTCTGATTTTAGAAGACGGTGACAGGAGCCTGAATTCCCTCTCTGTCGCTGTCTCCCCTTCCAAAGGCTGGGCTGTCTGTCAGCGCGGTGTCCGGGGCCGTGCCGGCGGCAAAGCCTGCCCTCCGCTGCCGGCTCTCCCGAAGGGCAGCGCCCCGGCAGCGACGGCAATGATGGATCGACCGCTCGGCCAAATGCTGCCCTGCCGGGCTGCGGGACAGAGCGCTCGTGTTCGGCCGGCACTTCACCCTTCGTTCCTGTGGGGCTGTAGGATAAAATTGGGGCACCCCACTCTTTAAGGGTGTGCGACGGCTGGTCCCACTCTCTCAGGGGTCACTGGCATCGCAGCCAGAAGCCAAAGGTGACAGCATGGTGCGGGCCCCCCGGCCAGCTCAGCCTCGTCCCGGCGCCCAGCAGCGCCATCCTTCCCACAGCACATCTGCTTCCAAGAATCGGCTGCTTCCCTCTCGTTCAACGATTCATCAATCTGCCCTCCCACCCAGAGCGGACGGTGCCTTTCGGCCTCCGGAGCCAAGGCACGCTCCGTGTCCGAGCTCAGCCAGCCTGGCCCGGCTGAAGCTTCCTCAAAGTCCGAGCCATTCGGGGCAGGAGCTCCGGTTACAGCAGCCTGCAACCCCTCCAGCCTGGCTATTGCAGATGGCCTGCCATCGCTTGCTACGCTTGGAAAGCCTGCTACAAACAGGCACCCTAGAAAGAAAGGTGACCTTAAGAAAGACCTACTTTCAGGCAGAAATTAATTGAAGTGTAAATTGGTATGACAGGAAATATTATTAGTATTTTAGCACTGTTTATTTGTTTGAGAAGGAAACTTAGTCCCTCAAAAGCAAATGGCCAACAATATGTACTGTTACTGCAGAGATGCTCTCAGGTTTAGAGCTGTGCATCAGAGCAGTTTACAGTAAAGACCACCATTAGAATACTCTGAGCACAATAAAGACACCCTGTAAATAATGTGAAAGGTCGTGAAGCCAGGGTAGCACATTATTTCCTCAGGGAGGGATTTGCTTGGGGACAAGCTGTTTTCTATTTCCCCTCTCCGAGCCCCCTTCTGAACATACTACAAGACTCTTGGGCAGAGTCCTCTTCATGTTCCTCCTCCATGGCTGAGTTTTGCTTTGTTCCCACCAAGGTGTTATTTACAGCATTTAGATTTAACCCTGGAGTGGCTTCAGTGAGAGACGTGGCCATAAAAGCATTGCTCAACATCTTGTGCACCTGTGTCCCTCACTAGGTCAAGTTTCACAGTAAGAGAAGCAGTGTCGTGGAGGCAACCAAATACCTTTCAGCAGGGCAAGTCTTGGAGTTCTGCTGCTCTGCAGTATAACTCCTTTGGTGTAAAGTGCACTGAGTTTTCTGGGACATGCAATTCTCATTCAACTACAAAAAAACTTGAGATAACTGAAGAATTTGTAACCTCTAAAACTAAGTGCCATGCATCTGTTTGACGCAGTAACTGCTACGGTCTGCACCATGAGCAGAAATGTCAACAATGCAGCCCAACTGAGTAGCTGTTCTCATATTTATTTCAGGTGAGAATTGTTGCACCAATCACAAACCTATTGTTCAGCATAAGTGATTTGGAACACCGGGTGTATCTCTGAGTTTCTCAGAGAGTTTTGCATTAATTGTTGTGTTTTGCTTACAGGACAGCATTCTATTGTGTGATTGCCCCTCCCTTTCTTGGAGTTATCCCCTGCAACGAATGAAGCCTATTACTTAACACATTTCACGGTGTCAGGACACCTGATGGTTTGTAAATCTATCAGGAAAATGAAAAAAAGTCTTATTCCTCACAGATTAAAAAAACCCCAATAACAACAACAAAAAAATCCTAAGGCAATGAAAACTGCAAGAAAAAGAAAAATTAAGGAAAAAATTATTATCAACCAAATTAAAATTCAGAAGAAAGAGTATGTACAGGCTCTTCTGCATGGGTTTATTTTTTATTTCAGGTTCTCCTTGCTCTTTAACAAAACCTTTCCCAGATCCCTCTTATTATTTGTTTGGGAATAAGGTGCTTTAGTGTTGAACATGTACTAGAAGAGTGTGCAGTATCTCCACAGGCCATAAAAAGAAGGATTGGATTTTTAGTTTGCTTTTCCTGTAGAGCTATGGGCAATCACCTTTCATTAGCTATGCAGTTGCAAGGTGGTCTGTGTCTCCATCGGCCTTAGTAGGGACTGCAAACAAGTTGGTTCCCTTGTTGACTTTCTCAAATTTGCTTTCTGTCTACTTTCTCAGCTCTAAAATCACAGGTTAGTATTAGCTGGTGTTCCTCTGAGCTAAGGTATTATCTCTATCATATTATTTAAATGTGTTAGCTCTGTGTGGACCTGTTTTAAGTGTCTCTTAGAATCTGGTTTAAGTTAAACTTCCTCCTAGTAGTTTAAGCTAACCTGAAAGGAGGTTACTTAAAACTGCTTGGGAAAAAAATGGAAAGGTATTAAGTCTGTCAGTCTAAAGGACCCTGGCAGTGTGGGCCTCTCCTGGTTGCTCTCTTAGGGCTTTCCAGAGGCCTGGTTTGCATGAGGGCAGTTGTAAGGTATCAAAAAAAAGGTGTAGATAATCTAATATCCCTGCCTCTGGGATAATGAAATTGAGCAATGATTTAGGCAGCACATACCTAAAAGAAACAGTGTAAGAACAGGATAAACTTAAATGATACCTCCATTTGTAGCTCAGGGATTTTTTGACTCCAAAGAGGCTATACAGCCATATATGTAATTGTTGAATGGACTAGTAATTAGTAATCCTTGCTGGATTTTTCTTCCACAAACCTGCCTAGTTTCCCCTGGAGCCCACATAAACATTGAGCTTCTTGTGTCAGGTAATTCCACTGGATGGCACTCCTTCATAGAAAAAACACCCGTGGCTTTGTTTGTTCTAAACTTGCTTCTTGTTACCTTAGACTATTTTCCAGCCTTTCCCTCCTGGTTACACTTTCATAATCTCTGCTATACCCCCTATGTCATCTTGTTGTCAGCATGAGGAGTCCTAAATCATTTAGCTGCTCATTGCTAGACCTTTTGCAAGGCTTCTCCACTGAATCTTCAACTTGAAGGTCTGCATCTGGGAGGGAGAGCAAACAATGACTTCAGGCTCATGTCAGAAGTGAACAAAAGTTATCTAAACTGTTTGGTGGCCACTGGTATGTGCTGGAGCCACTTGCTCTCTTTGTGTTGCTCACATACTACTTCAGTAATTGTGATTATAAATTGTGGAGAGAAAAGCAGAGTTTGTGTTCAAGTGGCAGTCAACCTATGCAGCGACCTGAGGGTTGTTTTTTTCCAAGTGGTTCCAGTAAAACATGTGAATCTGATGTCAGTTATGCATAAACATGGCTGTATTCATACAAAATGGTAACTGTTCAACTGCAAGTGGCACAAAAACCTGAGAGCTGCTGAATTTCAGTAGAAAAGCAGCCCATTCAGAGAGAGTGCAGCTTCATAGGAGGTGTGTGCACTGACTGGTATGAGGAGAGCACTAAGGAAGGTCCAGAGTAATTCAGATGGCTTGCTATTGCAGGCCTGAAGCTGTGCCTTTTTGGTGCTCTGAGCTTTAGCAGATATGCTGAGAGAAATAAGGCATGGTTGTACGAGAGAGGGGTGGGGGAAGAGTGAGTGAAAAACACTGGCAGGCAGAGGCTGTTGCTACAGAAGCCTGGAACGGTAATGCAGGGGAGTTTGTGTGCTGTTGTCTGTCTCAGATTATGCCTCTGCCTTGTCTCGCACAGCAAGTGATTCATTGCTTTTCTTGCTCAGGGTGGGGCAGTGGTGCTTTCCTGGATTGCTAAAAATAAAGCCAAACCATTACTAAATATTAATCTTTAAAGGAAAAAAAAAGACAGAATGCTGTTGTCTCCCATAAGCAATTGAACCTTTATTCAGAATGGATTTACAGTACTGGTATGAATAATAAATGCAAGTCTTTAAATTATGAGCAACTTATGCTGCAATCTATTTTTATTTAATCAGATCTCTGTTTATTTCTAATGTATGTTTCCATGCACAGTAAGACACACTGGGTTTCTTTTCCTACTGCTATTTATTTTCTCAGTGTGTGGCTTTCCTTCTTCCCTCATCAATACATATCTATCTGTGGAGTGCCAAACTGTCTTATTTAAAACTATCAAAATGAAACATGTCTTGGGTCTGTTGATGTGAAAGCATTGGACTTGCACAAAAAAAAAATCAGTTGCTTATCTTTTGATGTAACAAGCAGGTGCTGATGGGCATTATGTTGGGCCTTGCTGCTAATCTGATGTCTTAATATGCTGGAAAATGACTGTTGTACCATGAATTCTGGAAAACAAATTATGCTAGATGATATTATGGATTTTTCATATTACACAAATATAATTTTTATTTGTAAATGAGATATTTAATTTCTTGATGAATTTTGATCATGTCATAATCCAAGCAAGCAGGGAAGAGTATGAATTTTAGAAATGGCTATTGTGCAGTTCCTTGGCCTAGCAATGGTTTGCATTGGTGACTTGGCGATTCCTCCTGCAGAGCTGTGCAGTGGCTGCTGCACAACAGCCGTATGACTGGTCTCCAGGTGTGATTTACGGCCAGACAGCACTGTCTAGGAAAGGTTTCTTGCTTCTCTTGGCCTGAGATACGCTGTCTTCGTATGCAGGGTGTCTGCGGGTGGCGACTGGAAGAGGTAAAAACGGATCTTAGGCAATTGGAAAGTCTGTGGGAACTTGTCTGCAGGAGGCACCAAACCTTGTTAGGAGTACAACTGCCAGAGCAGCAATGGACGGGAGTGTCACTGCGTGTCTGTGGGACAGCCGTCCTGCGCAGAGTCCCTGTGTGTCTGTGGCTTTCGGGTAGCCCCAGCAGAGCATGTGAGGTGTGATGTGTTCAGTGGCACTGGGACAGCCAGGACGAGCATCCCTGCGGAGCGACGGTGGGCACTGCGTCATCCCCAGTGCTCCGCGGGTGCTGTTCTCTGCGGGAACGGAAAGGGCTCCTCAGGGCTCTGAGGAGCAGGGGCTGCCCGCAGCAAGCACCATTTGCACAAACGCCCCCGGCTGTGGGGTGAAGGGCTTCTCCAGTCTGTGTGCCAGGACGGGAGAGAGGTGGGCCCTGGGAGCGTGAGCGATAGTTTCCCGGGAATGGCAGCGGCGCATAGATCCTCTTGCATGTACAGTCGAAAGCCACCCGTCCCCAGCGGGAGAGGAACACTCCCCGCCACGCCCCAAAGCAAAAAGCTCCCGGGTGTGGCTGCCACGGCCGCCGAGAAGGACTCCGGCCCCGCGGGCGGCCCTTGCCCCTCCGGCCTCCCTGCCCACAGCGGCCCCGCCCGGCCTCGCCC
>VZTX01007314.1:190103-295618 GCA_013400915.1 Pardalotus punctatus | reverse complement strand
TCGGTCTGGCCCGGCCCGGCCCTGCCCGGGCTGCGGCCGCATCCCCGCTCTCCCCTTCGCTGCCCCTCCTGTCCGGGACGCGCTGCTTTACTACTCCTGTGTTCCCTTCCCGAGCCCGTAGTCCATCTCTAGACCTTCTCCTTACAGTTTCTGTACTGGCTTGGCCAATATTAGGCTTGCGTGTCCACTTCCGAGCTGGGAGAGGGTTAATGCAGGGGTAAGGAGGTGGCGTTTCCCTTTTTTAAACTCTGTGTGGTATCAGTGTAAGCCTGAAGGTCATCGTGTGTCCGATGTCTTTTAACAAATTGTTTCTGAACAATCTTAATTTTTCCGTTGCTATTTGCTGGTTTTTTAAATTGCACGAGTACCGGGTTTTTTAATTATAACCTGATCGGGTTTCTAGTTTGATCTTGAATGTTTTGAGATCTTAAAGTTGTTAGAAATCTTAATAGAGGTCTGTGACATTCCTTAATTGTAGGGCGTGAGACTTTTGAAATACTACCTCCAAGGAAAACTGTGATGCAATAATTCCCATAACGTTAATACATTTTTCTGTTCTTGGGGTGATTCTTTTTTCTTTTTATTGCAGAAGAAAGTGTGATTGTGGCTCTTGAGTAACAGATTAATTAAACTTCTTTTTCATCCTGATGGTATGAAGCAAAGATTAGGGTGGAGCTCCCTCTTGGTTCAAGTATATTATGTACTTCAAGTCTATTATTTTGCAGTTTTACAACAAACCTGTAGTTGCTAAATGGTATTCATATTTTAGTCACTTCTATTAGTAGTTTTTAAGTGAAAGATGCTTCTAAATCGGGTTGAAGAAAATCACTTTTATTTATAAGAATTTCCAAACCTAGCTAACATTGGAGGACACGGGACTGATTTTTTTATGGTCTGCTTTCATTTAATGAGCATTCTGATGATGACACTGGTTTATCAGTTATTTAGTATATCTGAAATTAATTCTTGGTTTCCTCTTTTGTCCTCATTCATTGGTGTCAGTGTTATAGTATAGTACTAGAACAGCAGTGTGGCAGTTGTACACTCTCAACCTCTTATTACAAAACTTGCATCTGTGGGCTAGAAGGTGTGACAAATATTGGCTGGTTTCCCTGAAGTGGTAAGGATGCTTAACTAGGCCAGATAAAATGGCAACATCTCTTTTACTGTAATAATCCTCTGAATTTTGACACAGATAAAAGTTTGTGAACTTCTCAGGACATTTCTGCTTAGCATAAATCTCCTGTCTGTACTGATTGTCTAGTCAGATTGGAAACATTGAAAACAAAAGGGAAAAGCTAAGTTATTTACACTGTAAAAACATGTCTGTGCTAAAGGCTAATATAAAACTTCAAAACTAGAAATAATTATTCTTCTGAAGATGCTAGTTAGAGGTGAGATGTGTTCATTAGAAGAAATGTGTAGCTACGCTTTCTCTGTAATATTTTAAACTGCTGAAGAATTGTACGGTTGCTGTACAGCAGAAATCTACAGGCGAGAATTCTCACACTCCCTTGTAATTTGGTCCATCACCTGCTCCTTTTTATGGAATAAATAATAGGAACCATTTAATGGCTTGTCATTTGGATTAGGGTCTGTTCTTCTATAGACTTGAACTTGGGCTAAGCCTCTCTAAACTTCAGATGCTCTCAGCCATTTTCATGTCTCTTTTAAAAAAATGTAATGTTTAGTTTAATTCCCTGGAAAACCAGACTTGTTCTTGAGCAAGTTGTAGATGGCTTGCTATAGTGACCTCGTTGTAGAGCTTAGACATCTTTGCTAAAGAAGTTTTTCTGAATTTGTGTGTAAGTATGTGAAACTTGAGTGTAAATATTGTTTCCCAGGGGAGGTTGAAATTATCCTATTAGGACAGTAGGGAGCTGAAGTAGGGTACGCTGGAAAACTGCATTACGAATTGTAGAAAGATAAACAGTTTTGTGCCTTCCCATTGATTGCTAAAATACAAAATTTTGGTGTTGGTATTTTTTTTTTTTTTTTAAAAATCGTAGCAGTTCATACAATTAGGCTGTGTATAGCAGGTGTAATTAGAGTTTGGAAGTTAACATGTGAGAATACTGCCCTTGTTATTTTTCAAGTTCTAAAGATAATTTTTTTCATTTACTTGAAAAGAAAAAAAAAAAATCATTCCACCACACAAGAGCAAGATAAAAAGTCAATTATGTTAATCTGACTCTCACTACTGAGCACATGTGACCAATCAGTTTGAGAAGATAAGATTTTTGTTTGCTTGTGTTTAGCCTTTTCATGACCTTGTCTAGTTAGTTTTGTTGTTCCCCCATTCTTTCTCCCCTCTTTCACAGCATGAGGGGCATTATTAATATGCTCTGTTTTCTATATTTCTCAACTTTAAAGTACAGGGCCTCTGTAACAGCAGGCTTTTGCTATTGAAATCATGGGAAAACAGTCTTTCAAGGAGGGTACAGATAAGAGTGTGTCTTCCAGGGAGGAGAATGATACGGGCCTGGGTGAAGCCTTAGCCTGGTGTCTGTCCATGGGGCCGAGAGGCTGGGCCATAGCTCGTGTGCAGTGACACGTTCTTTAACAGCAAGGTTGCTAGAGGCTCCCTATCTGAGAAAGGGACTTGTGAAGAGATGTTTTCTCACAGACCTCACACTCCTCCTACTTGGATATTTTAAACTAACAAGATAACTTCCCAAACTTAAACTCTTGTATGCTATCAGATTGATTGCTGGTTAATGGCATTAGATGTTCTTTTTTGAATTGTATGACTGCCATCTAAGATATAGGGCAAAAATTTTGTTGAAGAGCAGATATGCTCTCTTTTTACATTTTCAAAAATAAAACCTTGTGGGTATTTTCAGGTAGTTTTCGTAAGCATGTGTCAAATTGTAGAACTTAAGGGGCTAACTTGTCTGCATTACAGGTTTTTAGATTTCCTGTGTCCAGGTTTTTAGCAGTAACTATGCCATCTCTGGAAACGTGAGTTATTAGTTAATTTCTGGTAATGAAAGACTTACGGAAAAATCCACCTGAAAAATTAAGAACTGGGTGGTCTTGTAATGGCTCTTCTCTGCCTAAGCCAAGAAAACATCCCATGTTCACAGTGACCTTCACTGAAGATCTAGGTGTTTCACAGAATACTGTAGTATTATGTCTATTAATTATAAATTTATAATTATATCTATTAATTGCATTTATGCAGATGAATCTGTCTTAAAGACTATCTTGAAAGAATTGCGGTAGCATTTTTCCATGTGTGCAGTGGTAAGAGGTTCGTTATTAATTAGCTCTTTACCTTTCAGCTCCAATGGCGATCCCTCCATCATACGTAGACCTTGGCAAGCCTGCCAGAGATATCTTCAATAAAGGATATGGTAAGAATAGTACTTTTTATGAGTGGTGTTTGAGGTGCATCAGTGAATTGCCTTTTTAATTGAAAATTGAAATGATCTGGGGAGGAAGAAGGTGTACTGTGTTTATATCTTTACTGTCAACTAATTGTTGAAGGCTTTTTGTGGGCTGTTTTGATGTGAAGGCTGTTAAATCTTATTGCTCGAGCCACATAAATGTCAGAGGTGTACAAGTATGCAAGAATGTAAGCAGCAAGCGTAGTTTAATTTAGGAGCACACTTTGTTTACTGGTCTGTCTGTGCCACAACATTTGTTGATATAGAAAGGGTTATAGACCAGTGTAATGTTGTAGCCTTTTTTGGACTAGGAAGAGGAATGGCTATTGGGATAAAGAATCCTTCCACATCTTAAAATTCTTTAGTACCAGACACCTGCATAGTTAAATCATTCTTTGTCACTATGCTGTTTCTTTCTGGTCTTTGGAAACACGTGGGTTTTTTTTCCCCAAGACTGTTGCTCATCTCTGTGGATAACAATGTGAGTTGACACTCCCATAAAACCTTCTTATATTACAGTTCCAGTGGTTGTGTATTTCCCAGTGACCTTGCTTTTACAGTTTTTTACTTTGAGATATTTTGTCTTGGTGCTGAGAGAGACATCTTATGCATTGGGACAGCTCTTCAAAAGGCATTTTTGCCCTTGACTATAAAAACTATGCCATTCCAGGAACAGAAAATATTGTATTTCCTCTGTCACTAAATTTTCTCTAGGAAACATAATTTGGTAGTTAAATGTACTCGTGTAGAAGTAAGAGGTACTTCCTGCCTTGTTTTGGAGAGGCCTCCTTTACCTGCAGCATCTAAAAGTTGAGTGTTGCTGGAGTCAGTCTGTAGCTGTTTATGTATGTGTATATATGTATGTGGTACACTGCTGAGACTGCCTGAAAGACCAGCTGATTGCAAAATATGCAGGGCCTTAGTTAAGGCCTAATCATCTAACTGACTTCTGTTTGTTAAGGTTTTGGGTTGGTGAAACTGGATGTGAAAACAAAATCTGCAAGTGGAGTGGTGAGTTTAAGTAACTTTTATTCATTATGTTTTTTTTCTGGGTATGTTCTGATACTTAGTTAAAAGGGACACTTTTTAGATGCTGTTAAGTATTTTATAAGTTATATGAATGATAAATTTCTAGTGTAAGGTAATTTCAGAAGCCCCTAAAGACGTGAATGTAACAGGAATATTGCCTTGTTCAGTAATTTTTGTACAATAAAAGGGTTTATTAGTTGTCCCTGGTCTTATGTGTGAAGGTGAACAAATAAAGTATTTTAATATACCAGTTATAGTATAGAGACTTTATTTCTGAAGTACCTTGTGATGCTGTTTGTATTTGGTGAAAATTTTTGGCATCTTGATTCTTGTATGAAGTGTAGTTGGCATTGAATTAGCATGCTGAATCTTTGGCTCCTCTAGGTACTAAAGCGTTGCAGTAGTATGCCATGCAAGATGTCTTGGTCATGCAAGCATTGCCCCCTGTAACTTTTACCTATTTCTAGAGCAGACTTTCAAGATATAAAGGTAGATTTTTTTTTTTCCCCCTCCCCATAACTGGAGCCTGAGCAGTGTAACTTGCTGTTAGAAACAAGACTTGGGGGTTATATGCTCTGTTTTTTCTACAAGTCTGTATCCCACCTGAAACACACTTTGCAAGAGCCAAATTACAGAGGCTGTTGTTCTTACTTTAGCTTATTTCTTGGGAGGACTACCAGTTAGGCTGGTAAAACTCTCTGAAAAATCCAAGTGTTGATGTGAATCCTGTATCAGTTATAAGCCATCCTTCCCAGGAGGAGAAACTGCTGGCATGTATGTACTACAGATGTTTTAAAGCAGAGATAAGAGATAATATAATAATTTGCTTCTCCTGAAGCTGTTGCCACAATGGTTACAGTCACGTAGATGATGTGCAGTAGGAATTGCACAAAGCAAGAAGTTAAAGCTGAAGGTATTTGTGTAGTTCCCATCCCTTTCCAAGAAATAGACCTACTGGAGTTATGCAGCTGTGTATGGTGTAGTGGGTTGCTAACCATAATATGAATAAATGTCTTGGATGTGGTTAAATTTGATCAGCTGCCATTAAAGAACAGTCTGAATCATGTTTGCTTTGTGCTGTCGGGGCTTGGGCTGTAAGGGTGCTTAAGGGCTTTGTGATTTCAAATCTGTGTTTCCTTCTAGGAAAGGTGAGTGTGAGAAGTCTGAAAATAATGTTGAGCATGGAGGAAGACAGAGACCAAAATGTTTATTTATATGTTTTAAAAAGTTGAAATAATGAACTTCTTAAATCATAAGGGCAATAAATACTTCACTGGAAAAACCTCTTTAACATGTATTTGCAAACCTGGCTTCCACTTCTAAATGCCTTCAGTTTTTGAATAACGATACACAGAAACTATTCATTCTGTTTTTTGTGAAATCCAAATAGTGAGAAACATCAGTGATTAATTCCTTTATTAAAAGAAATGTGAATGATACTGTTAACTTCTAAGTACTTGCAAGAATTCTGGGTCAGACCACACTGTACTATAAACCAGACTGTTGGCTTAGCTCCCACTTCAAACATGAATGTTACTCCTGTGTGTCATTGAACCAAACTGCCAGGGGAATAGGAATTTTATAGGTGTCAGTAAAACATGGGCCTGTGGCTGGTGTGAAAGGCTAGTGCATTGGTTAGATTAAGAACTCTTCTAAAAAAAACAATTAAAAACCCAAACCAAACAAAAAAACAAATTGCCCACCCCACCCCCAATTTGAAAAATGATGCCCTTCTATGACATTTTACATTTGCACACTGTTTATCTTCAGGGGTGGTTGACAAGAATAACAAAAATACATATGTGATCCTTAAAGAATTTTACAGGAGTTGGATTATGTGCCTTGTAGTGTTCTTGGCTCTTGGTTTAATTTTTACGTTGCTCATTGGGAGTATCAAACTTAGCCTTACATTTAGCCTTACATTTCAAGAATTTGTTTCTGCTTTAGAGGAGAATCCTTATGGTGGCTACTGTCTTGCTTTGGGGTTAAGTCTCCACCCCGTACATTTTGTGATAGTGGCAGGAACACTGCACTTGAGATGGGGACTGGGGGGAGGCCTCCATGTGGGCATGAGTCAGCCAGTTCTTCTTGGCTGTGCGGTTCTCCCTTCTCCCCCTGAAAGCTGGCTACTGATTTTAAATTTTTTCCATATAATAACAAGATCTTGGTGCTTGCTGAAGGAAACACTGTAATGCTTGCAGGATCACATGGATGTTCTGTGCTTTTTAGGAATTCACAACATCTGGTTCATCGAACACAGACACTGGAAAAGTGAATGGGAGCTTGGAGACCAAATACAAGTGGGCTGAGTATGGTCTGACTTTCACAGAAAAATGGAACACAGATAACACTCTGGGAACAGAAATTGCTATTGAAGATCAGGTAATAGATTAGGAGAATATTTACTTATTTTATCCCTGTGTAAGAATTGAACTTATAGCTTTATCTTCTCTTCTCCCCCCTTCAATTAGATTGCCAAAGGCTTGAAGCTGACATTTGATACAACTTTCTCACCAAATACAGGGTAAGAATTGTTAACCTTTTTACCTTACTTAGGTATTAACAACACCCATGGTCCATTGATCTGGTGTGTGGTATTGACAGCTGTTTGTATTGTTTGCAATTGATCCATCTTAGCAAATCCCAATGCTAAAGGCTTCTGCTCTTTACCATCGCATCACTGTGGGGTTAGTATTGCACATTTCACAACTTTGCTTATTTTCTGGAATAGAAATACTTGGAATATTGCAGGAGACATGCAACTGCGGCTACATTCATCAGAAAACGCCTCTTTGCAGTACCCCTGTGTGTTCTGGATGGGCTGGCTGTACTTTTGCCTAGTCCAGGGGATGCATGTGCAAGGCATTTAGATACATTGTGTAGAGTCATATGGCTTGAATTTGGTAGGTCAGTGAGGAAGATCTTGTATGCTTGTCCTAAGATAACTCTTTTTTCTGTTTCAGAAAGAAAAGTGGTAAAATTAAGTCAGCTTATAAACGTGAATGCATAAACCTAGGTTGTGATGTTGACTTTGATTTTGCTGGACCTGCAATCCATGGTTCAGCTGTCTTTGGTTATGAAGGCTGGCTTGCTGGTTATCAGATGACTTTTGATAGTGCCAAATCAAAATTGACAAGAAATAATTTCTCTGTGGGTTACAAGACTGGAGACTTCCAACTGCACACTAAAGTGTAAGTACTGAAAACTTCTTCAGCTTTCCAGAAGCAGGCTTTTTTTACCTTTCCTTCTAATGATAATACAAATGCTCAAATTATCAAGAGGTGCTTACAAGGCCATTAATGGAGTGCATTTTTCAATAGGAAACTAAATAAAAGTGATACTTTGTATCTCTCTTTTTCAAAACAGTAAACATCTGTGACTGGTTAGCACTTGCACCGATACTTGATACAGCTTGCAAGTACTGAAGTATGTGCAAATTGAAAGTGCAGTACTTCAGTTATGCAGAACTGACCATAGTGCTTTTTCCAGCTATCCCATTACATTGAATGGTATCAGATTACAATTTAAGGGCAGTAGATTTGTTAGAGGCTTTTTAGACTTTTTGAGGAGGTTCATCTTCTTCCCTGTCAGGGATGAAGAGTGCATGAAACAGTGTAACTAAATAAGTGTAAGACATCTCCTTTACGAACTTTCTTCAGGCTTCCTGCCTTTAGATCTTAGGTATTTCAGACCAATCTGATCAAAGCCTACTGAAAATCATAGCATTTTCAATCCAAATTAATAAAAATTGGTGGAGTTCTAGTGTGTTTAGATAGTAAAAAGTTTTTGCTTTCAAAGGGGAAGCGTGGGGATTATATCTTTCTGAAGTCATGGAAATTGAGGCATAAAGGAGACAACTCCAAAATACTTTGTAGTCTGGGCTGTAAGAATTCCATTTCAAATTACTAATGTAAAATGTTGTGGCAGATTTTTGAAAGGTCATCCAGTTCTTTAGGAATTACATATATTCAATAATTCAGAATGCCCATTTCGTAACCATTAACGCATACCTGTCAGTTTTGTAAGGATGTGATCTGGAATTTTGTTCAAGGAATTTGTTTGTCAATTAACGTGAGAATTAGCTGTAGCACTCTGAAATACCTTTTTATTCCCATGAATTACTGCAGTTTAATTTTGCCGTGAAGCCTTTGTTCATTTCCCCTTCTCTTGTCAAAAAATATGAAACAAACTTTCAAAATTCTCATTGGAATGAGAATCTGAAGTAGTAAAAAAAAGGAAAAAAAAAAAAGGGGATTATGCAAATAGGAAACTAACTTTTCTCTTAATTTGTGCAGCAATGATGGTTCCGAATTTGGTGGGTCAATTTACCAAAAAGTGAATGACTCTCTTGAAACTGCTGTAAACCTGGCTTGGACAGCCGGTAGCAACAGCACTCGCTTTGGCATTGCAGCTAAATACAAGTTGGATAGCACTGCTTCTATCTCAGTAAGTATGGCCATAACTTGAAGGGTTTTGCAAAGTAGTGTATTTTCAGTTTCTGTGAATCCATGTGTTATTAGTGCAAAAGAAGGTAATAGGCTGGGAGGCCTTGTAGGAATTACTCTTAGTCCAGGCAATTATAATTAAATGAGCAGTATTTAAATTCTGTAATGTTGCTTATAGCAAAGGCATGCAGAGTATCACTATCAAATGTGTTTATGCTAGAGATCCTACTCTATTTATTAAAAGAAAAACACAAACCCTTCATGTCTAGTTCTGTAAGTTTACAGTTTTTTTTTAAACCAGTATTTGGGGAGCTCTGTCACAATCTCATGGTAAGAGCTCTGGCAATGCTGGTTAAAAGTTGGTAAGCAGAAAAGTTTTCTTTTTGTTACAAAGTTGGAATCATCCTGTTGAGGAAGTCATGCAAAGTGAGATAATTTTGTACATATTGTTTATGATGACATTATGAAATGTTTGCTGAGTGGCTGATTGGACTTGCAAGATCCTAATTATTCTGTAATAATATGAACATGGAGGACTTTTCTGATATGGCATTTTTTGGGAGACTGGTGGTAAATGGTTCTGGCCTTCTGAAAAGGGGGAAGTGGTGAAGTTCATCTGTGAAACCATGTTCCAGTAACAGTTCTCCCTGCCCTTACATTCCCTCTGCTGCTATTAAATTTGTAACTGCTTCAGCTGTAAGTTGGGGGACAAGGGCATAGCCGGCAGGAGAGACATCAGGAACAACAGGGGTACTGAAAGAACAGGTAAAATTTGGTTAAACTGATAACAGCAGTATTACTGTAGTTATTTTGGATTCTGAATGGTGACAAAAATGAATCAGTTGCTACATGTCAATTGCCTTTTTTTTTTTTTTTTTTTTTTAGGCAAAAGTAAACAATTCTAGTCTAGTTGGAGTGGGTTACACCCAGACCCTGAGGCCAGGTAAGAGCCATCACATGAATTATGTCACATATATATCTTTGGTGCATCCTAAAGAAATAATTGAGATCTCTGTATTTATGTGCAACTATTTTCCTTCAGAATAGTTTTTTCTTTGAAGGCCAAGTAGATGCTTTGTAGTAGCTTCAGTTGTACATCAAACCTTTATTTGAACCAGACAAACTCAATTTTATCTAATGGTATTAATGCATTGTATTCTTCACTGATTTCTGCAGGAGTGGACTGTATTATGTTTGACAGCTTAGCTTTAGGCAAGGCAAAGCAAGTCTTCTTTTTTGGCATTGCTTTGTCCAATCACACCATCTTGAATTATAGCAGATCTTCAAATTATTATTGTCAAAATACCACACTTCCTGCTCTTCATCTTTAGTAAAAAATGCCTCCAGAACTTAACTTGTTCTGCCTAAATATGAAAGCACCTCTTAAGGCTCTGTTACCATTGGTTAGTACCTTATTTGGAAACCAGTAAAAATCCTAGTTTCATTCCATCCCTTTGTAGGAAGGAGTGTCTGTCTATGCACAATTTTCCTTCTCCTTTGCATGTCTTAATGCAGGAAAGAAGAACTGTTGTATATTTAGCAATTAGAGACTTTGTATATCCATTTTACAGCTGTTTACAGAAAGCATATAGCTTTCTTCATGTGACAAACTTTCAGTAGATTTCATGGGTAAGTGTATTTTTCTCTAAAAATCTGTAGAGGAAAGTAATTATATATAAAGAGAGTTACAGCTGGGACTTGTAATGACAGGGTGAGTTGCATGAAAGCTACTGTGTGTGTTGTAAACATGCTGCTTAAAAATCTTACAGGTGTGAAGCTTACACTGTCGGCCCTGATAGATGGAAAGAGCATCAATGCTGGTGGCCATAAACTTGGTCTTGGCATGGAATTGGAGGCTTAAAAAGGTGAAGAAACTGCTGCAGAGAAGGGATATCAGAAGAATTTGGCCTTAAAATGTATTTCCAATGTGACCAGCAGGCTTTTTTTTCCAGGAAGGATGACATAGAACAAGAGCTGTATTTGAAATATTTAGACAGTTACTTGTTAGCTGGTTTCTAGTTAAATTGGTTACCCATCTAGTTAAAATTCTGCATTAGTGCAGTCACTTAAACATTATTTAAATGTATTTAACTGTTTAATGCGCTACCCACAAATAATGAAATAGACATTTATGAAAACTGTACAATTGTGTGCATGTTTGTTTTTATGTTCCTTTTAACATTCGATATTGCCATTGAATGAAAAATGGATCAGTGGATGTTTTGAAATGAGGTCAACAATTTTGTTGAATGACCTGAACTAGAAATACATTTGGTATCCCAAGACAAATTATGAATAAAACAAGTACACACACATACTTGTGCCTCAGATATTTTAAGAGTGAAGATATGAGGGTAGTGCTCAGTTAAATTTTAACTTTAAGTAATCAAAGAAGTAGTGCTCTGTACCTTTGTGCAGTTAAGGACCCCCACCCATGACAATACTGAATATAGGTGAACAGTTGGATTCCTCAAGCAAATTTAATGTGCTTTTCTGTCAGGTAAGGTTTGTCACAACACAATGGTTTAATTCCCCCTGTGATCCACGGGCGAGGTGTACAGTGTTCCTAGTTAGCCTCCTGATGCAAAAAGTGCAGATTGATGTACTTGGCACACTGAGACATTTAAGAAATGTTCTTTGAAAAACCTCACCACAAACACACCTTTTGCTTATATTTGTATGAAGTGAGATGTATCTCTGCAACTGAATGTAACAGTGTAATGGTATAACAGCCTGCTTATCCCAACTGCTGTGAGAGGTTTCTGCTTAAAATGACTGAAATAAAGACAATTTTAAATGGAGATGGAGGAAAATGCATCTGATCTTGCTTTCCCTTTAACTAATAAGTCTTGGCAGATACCCATTTTAAGTCCAGAAACTTGCAGAATAAACGGGAAAACTCTCATGTTTTTCCAGGATAGTATTAAGAGAGAATAGAAGTATGAGGGATATTTGGTCTGTGAACCTAATGTCCCTTAAGGTTGAACATAACTAGCTGTGAATGCTTTAAATGTGGAATATATTAAATGTAGTTGCACTGCTTACATTTAAGAGTTAGGCTTGATTGAGTCTGGGGGAGTGCCTGGAGCCTACTTCGTAAGACACTCGTAGCTGGGAAGGGTGTCTCGATACCTAGTCTTGCAGTCTGTGCTTCACAGCAGCTCCCTTCATAGTGCAGTGGCTGGCTTATGATCAGGAAGCTCTGTCTGGTTTGAAAGTGTTACCAGTTGATACTGGATTAAGATTAATGCCCATAAAAGTCCCAGTGATTGGCTTGAGGTCTTGTTCCACCCCGCATTGTTGCCCTCGGACTGAAATTTACACATGAAGCTCTCTGTTACAAACTGCCTGTGTTTAGGCGTTAGATGTGGAGTAGCTGAGCCACCTTTGCAGAAGACAGAGTAGAGCTTAAGCCTGGCTCAGGCTCTTGAGCAGGCTTGCTGGTGTGTTTGACTGATTTTCTTACATGATAGTAAAGCATTTGTGCTTTGGAGTAACTTTACTGTTGTCACTAAATGCCCTTGTCTGAGTTGTATTTCTACCATTTGGTGGTGGAAGAAGCATGTAAGGTGCAATTAGTTGCTGTCATTGCATGTTAAGGTCCATAATACGTATTTTTAGTTTGAGGTGGTTTTATGTGCTAGACAACTTAAAAGCTAGAGACCATGCAGCCAGACATTGAATACTTGTATGTGTTCTCTTGTCAGTATGACCATCTTTGGTGCCTCACAAAGTGAGTCTGGGTTTCTTCTGATACAAAAACCACAAAAAGAAAAAAAATAGCATAAAAAACCAAACCAAACCACCAAAAAGTCCCCAAAACAAACCAAAACAACCTACCAAAAACCAAAAAAACCTCCCTGAAGTGTTGTGTGCCTGTATGCGTTGTCCAGCTGCAGCACCGAGGCAAAATAATGGATTGTGTCTTTTGGTTATGAATGATGCCTTGTTTTTCCTTAAACCAGCGACACTGATGTTTCTCAGCTTTTGATAGGGCTGTAATTGTCTGACTTTTTTTTAATGGTGGTGGTTTGTGAGTTTTTTTTTATTTTAGAAACAAACACTAACCTTTTTCTTCACTACCTGCTCCTCTACATGTTTTTTTCTGAGGTCACAAAATGGGTAAGTGAAATAAAAGCACATATTGCTGAGTTTCTCTTCAACTCTTAAAAATTAGTAATGGAAAACTTAAACCTACTCATTTTACTCTTTGTAAATGTGCATGACTTTATTAGTCCTGAGCTTTTAAACCTTAAGTAGTTGTATTTGTTATAATGCTGATAGCCAACTGGAGAAGTAAAAGGGCTCTGCAGTAGTTAAGAGAACTGTGAAAATGTGCATTTTCCTGAAATACTCTGTCATAAATCACTACTTTGAACATGAAAAGGAAGTTCAGTGTCTATTTCTTGATATCTCTCAAGTGAGGCTCTTTAAAAACGGCTTTCAAACTTCAACTGTTACAGAGGCTTGTGGTGTAATTGGAGTTTTGTGGTAAGGAATGTCAGTAGTTTATATAGCTCCATTTTATTAAAATATGTAAAAAGCCTTAATGATAACTTTCAGTGCCAGACAGCCTTTCCTCAGGTGTCCTTCTGAATAAAAACCCCCACCACTTGAGATAACCAATGACCAGAGCATCGTTCTGCATCTTGTTTGTGTGAACTGTAGCATTGCATTCCTGCCTGGTACAGCTGGAGTAGGGGGTGTCTGTGTATATTGCAAGGAGACTTAATCACGCTTTCATAAATAAAAGTCCTTTCACATGAGATTATTATGCCCTGTATTTCACGAGTTACTGTCTGAGTGTTCTGAGCATTTGTGTTCTTCCTGTGCTGTAGAAATTCTCCAGGTTCATTCACTTGAACTTGCACTCTTCACATGGTTCAGCTGGCTGTGGTATATTCCTAAATCTGCCTCTTGCACACTGCGGCCGGCCCTTCAAAAGCAGGAAAAGTGGAACTATTTTGGAATGGGCATGGAAATCTTTCGCCCCCAAGCGTTGAGACACGGGTTTTTAGTTTTCCCTAGCTACTGGATAAAGCGAGGCAGCAGTAAGTGTTCTTGCTGCCCTCTAATGTCATGTTCTGGTGTCTGGCTCATTGCTGCAAGACCCTTGGCCAGGCACAGATGCACATTTAAATTCATGGTGACTGCTCTCCTAGAGGAAGTAGAACTGAGCAAACAAGACAGCCCATGCATGGGTCATGCGGCCCTTCTATCAAAGTTCCTTGTTTCCTTATCAGACTGGTGAGCAAAGACAGAAGCAATAGGATGCAAGGCGAGTCAGTAATGATAAAACTTGGTCACACCTGTACTGGTAGTGTCTTAATGGCAGGTAGAAATGGGAACCAATTGGCAGAAAGGAAAACACAAAGAAAAAGCTGGTTGGGTTACGTGGCATGAAAAGGCTACGTCTATTGCAAGTGGTTTGATTGTGTTTGTCAGTTTCCCTTCCCAGTGGAATGTTTCTGTTCCCAATCTGGAATAGTAATAAAAACATGGATTATATCCATTAGTGTAGTGTGCATTCATTGTATTTAGTGGTATTTTCCTTCTCTTTTAGTTATGCTTTGGGTCCTTCTTTCCACATTCTGCTGGGTCAAATGGGAAGCAGTAAACAACTGGATTTTTGTGAGCATAATGTGCAGCATCTCTTACTGCAGCTGTAAGTTTGATACAAATGCTCATGTAAAGAGGAAAAGTTTTTTTTTTTGCGAAGTAATTTCTGAGACTATGCAATTAAAACTTATGAAAATGCTGAGGAAAAATGGGGGGTGTTACACACTGAGATTTGGTTAATATCTACTCTCATTTATCTGCCGGTGTTGGCAAAAGTGCTGACAGACCTTTAAAGATGGCAAGCATGGACTGTTTCAGCTCCAAATACTTGACCTTTACTTCAGTGTCTTTTTAAATGAGAATTTTCTGCTGAGCCCAATACCACGGCAGTACTTGCAGTACACCTGCTGCTGGTTAACAGTAGTGCACACATCAGAAATGCTTCAGGGGTTTGTGGGTGTTCTCATGGGATGTTCTTTGTCCTAGATCCATGGGAAAAGATCCTAATGCTAAAGCAATGGTCCTCTTAAAGCGTTTGCCATTCAAAGCACTTACTACCTTTTTTTGGTGTATTTTTATGTGCTCCTAGGAGTATTAAAATACTAAATGGCTATTACAGAAATGTCCCTGCTCTCTTGCTGTGCTTCATGGCTTGAACCTCAGCTGGCCAAGCTCTGCCTGAGACCCGGCATGGAGGGGAGAGCTGAGGTGGGAGCTCGCAAGGAACCAGTGAGCTTCGCCCTTGGATTCTTAGTCGTCTATGGTAGCATTACTAAAAATACGCTTTAAATGACACTCTAGTCCACACACGTGGCTTCTTCGTTTAAGAAACGTCAAGTTTCGCTATGCTGTGGTTGGGGTTTGGCTGCGGTGGGGCGGGGTGTGTGTGCGAGTATTCTCTCCTGCACAGCCCGGGATGTTTCCCCTGCAGCTTCCAAACGAGCTTTGTTGCAATTTCCTGTTCCTCGTGACCCGTTACGGTCCGTGCCACGGCTCTGGCGATGAGAGGGGTGATCGCCCCGGGCCGGCCGGGTGCGGGGCCGCTCCGAGGCAGAGGCGGTGAACGGGCGATGCCCCCGGGCCGGCCGGGGCCGCTCCGAGGCGGTGGCGGTGAACGGGCGATGCCCCCGGGCCGGCCGGGGCCGCTCCGAGGCGGTGGCGGTGAACGGGCGATGCCGCCGGGAGCGCCCAGCGCCCCCTCCGAGCGCATCGCGGGCCGAGGGCGCCACCTGGTGGCCGCCGGTGCCCCCTCACGCCGCCGTTGCGCCCTCAGGAGCAGCCGCTCCTGCGGGCGCCGTCCTCAGGCCACCGACCGAGGGAGGCAGCGGGAAATTACGATGGCAGCGAGCCCGAGCTGATTCTGAGATTAAAAAAATAGAATTAGAGGAGGAAATGCCGCGCATACGCTGGCACTCTGCCACTGAGAGACCCGGGCAGCGCCCGTCGGCTCTGAGGGAGCGGCCAGCCCTGTTCTCACGGCCTGCGGCAGCTGGCTCCTGGGAGCATCCACTCACCCGTCTAAAGAAAATTAATAGACGCAACAAGTTATCTTCCTGACTGCTGCTCTGCTCCTGACGTGGCAATAGTTTTCTAGAAGAAGTCCTCAAATGGCTCACGATACCTTGATTTCCAACGAGATGTTCTGGCCACCCTTGGCTATGAGAAGCACTTGCTGGCAGAAGGACAGGGCACACCATCTGCCAAAACCCAACAGGCAAAGGGGAAAGATTCGAAACGTTGCTGACTTGTGATATTCCCATGTCTGGTGGCATCAGGCACCGTGGCAGGGCTGGACCGACGCTGTGGTGACCGCAGGACACGTAAGGAGTGCGGGTGGACAGCCACAGGCCAGGGACCTCACACTGCTACCGTGTGGGTAGCTCACAAACTTTCCCCCATCTTTGCAATTAACTGCAATTAATTTAAGTGTCAATCAAGCCACTGGAGCATGGGGACAGGGAAGAGAGCCCAGCAAGTCTGCTGCGGGCCTGTCCTATGTGAATGTAGCCAGCAGTGCACCCAGGTGGCCAAGAAGGCCAATGGCATCCTGGCTTGTATCAGAAATAATGTGATCAGCAGAACTAGGGAAGTGATTGTCCCTCCTGGCACTGGTGAGGCCACACCTTGAGTACTGTGTCCGGTTCTGGGCCCCTTCATTCCAGAAGAACATTGAAGTGCTGGAGTGTGTCCAGAGAAGGGCAGCAGAGCTCGTGAAAGGTCAGGAGGGTAAGTTCTATGAGGAATAATTGAGGGAGCTGGGGTTGTTTAGCTTGGAGAAAAGGAGGCTCAGGGGGGACCTTATCACTCTGTGCAACTACCTGAAAGGAGGGTGTAGCCAGCTTGGGGTCAGCCTCTTCTCCCAGGCAACTGGTGACAGGATGAGAGGACATAGCCTCAAGCTGCATTAGGGGAGGTTTAGCTTAGACATCCGGAGGAATTTCTTCACAGAAAGGGTGATTAAACATCAAAATGGACTGCCCAGGGAGGGTCTGTCCTGGGAGGTGTTTAAGAAAAAACTGGATGTGGCACTCAGTGCCATGGTCTAGTTGACACAGGGGTGTTTGGTCACAGGTTGGACTCTGATCTCTGTCATCTTTTCCAACCTAATTGATTCTGTGGTGCTGTGGTGCTGTGATGCTGTGGTGAAGCACCAGCCTTTGCTGTTTGAGCTGCTGGTGCTATGGGGCAGAGGTGGTCAGCACTGCTGTGAGAAGTGACTGTGTCACCATCCCCTTCACACAGAGGGGGCTGTTAGAAGGCTGCTGTGCAGAATATTTCAGTTGAGGGTGAGGAGCAGACACAACTTTTGTCTGGGCTATTTGTTCACGAACACACAGTACTTGTCTTTCCTGGACAAAACCAGAAGATTAATGCATCCGTGTAGTGGTCAACCACTGCCCCAGGCTCCCCACTGCCTCTTCCTGGAGGGTGCCTCACCTTGTCCTTTTTGGGGACCCTTGTTGGTCTTTGGGGCTTTGTTTCCCTGCCAAGCAGAGTATGCAAACACCTCTTTGCCAGTTGTATGGAACCCCTCAGCTCCTGGGGAGTGGGAGAAATGCATGTACTGCCACCTGCCCTGGTACAGGGGGCCTGAGCCTGGGCCCAGGCCAAATTGACAGCTACAGTGAATTTTCCCCTTGGCACCTTGTTGAGTGGATTGGGTGGGTTGCAACTGATCACAAGAGACACCTGGTATCATTTTCACTTCTCTAATTGGCAGCATGTGCTTTGGGAAGCAGGGTAGGGAGGTTTTTTGCATTCTCTTGGTAATGGTGCTCAATGTGTGTCCTTTAGCCCTGAGAGAAGCCTGCCCATTGTGATGGAGTGTGTAGCAGTTCTTGCTGTCATACCTGGGAGGTTCATTTGTTGGGCTGAACAGACCCGGCTTTGGCAGACATTCCCATGGATGTGGCAAGCAGAGTTGGTGGCCCTCTATGCTGTCAGCTGCAGAATCTTGCCTGACAGAGATGGCACTAGGTGAGTGTGAATGAGTGTCTGTGTTTCAGGAATCAATGTTTTATGAAATGTTTTTAAGAGAACTGCAATTCAAAAAAGTTCTTCATGGTGCTGTAATTTACTGTGGATGTAGGTTATAGGGCACTCTTAGAAGGCATGATCTTCTTCCACTGTGTTTGAGAAAATATTTTATTTTTGTTTTACTCTTTTGAAATACCTTAGGAAATATGGTGCAGCATTCAGTCCTGGTGCAAGACTGGTAGGCTTTTGGGTGCATCTTAATGCTTTGTAGCAGAGGTCCTCTCTCCATTTAGGGGATGTAAGCTTGTGTTGAAATTGTTTGCAGCTCACTTGAATAACCTGAAGCTCCCCTGTTTATCACGCCCATCATAAGGTGAGTTCATGAGTGAGCACTAAAGTAAGAGTTTTGATATCCTGCCTGCCAAGACAGCACAACCTAACTAAAACACTCTCTGTTCCAAAACAATCTGGCTCAGAGTCCCATTTCCTAACATTTCCTTTTCTTTTGTGGGCAGCTGAAGCAGAGGTGTACCACGTAGTCCTCCCACAGTCATTAGTAGCACCTTCTCCTGAGCACAGCTCCTCCTAACTCACAGCACACCCCAATGCTAGAGGAGTGTGTGCCAGGTGGTTGCCCTTGGCTCCCCTCTGGGTTTGGCAAACGTAAGTCACTGCTGAGCAGAGAGAGCAGGGCTTGTAGGAAGCCATTTCTCCACAGGCAGCATAAGCCCACTGCCTTACAAACCTTTTGTATCAAGCTGATTAAGATTCTTGTTCATGAAATGAGAATGCCCTCATGTCTCTGTGTGAGATTTCCTGAATTAAAAACACGGTGTGTCACATGTGCCCGGTGTGGTGGGGCTGGGGCACCTGGCGGCTGCACGGCAGAGCACGGCTGTGCTGGCATTGGGTGGTAGTGGGCACATGCCTGCCTTGGCCCGTGAGCTGAGCTGCCTGCACAGCAGCTGGTGGGTGCCCGAAGGCAGAGTTACAGGCACAAAGACTGCGTAGCAGCAAGGGAGAGAAGGACTGAGGAGCAGAAAAGCGTTCAAAATGTGAACTTTCCAGAAGAAGAAAGGCTTTAATACTTTCCTTCACAGGATAACTGTGGAAAACCTGTTCTTACTTCTCCTCTGTTTTTCTTTCCTTTTACTTATAGCCTTTGATCCCTTGGAGGAAAAGTACAGGGAGTTAGCTAAAATGACTTGGTGTTGCTGTAGCTGTTACAGTCCAATTTTCTTTTATGAAGATGAAGTAAGATAAACCCAAAGCAGAAAGTTAAGATAATTAAACACAGAAAAGGCAGTTGTAACTTCTGCTGGTGATTCCCTCATTTTGTCTACTTCTTTTGCTAGAGAATTGTGACCACAGCACAAAGCTGCTTGGCCCTTCTGAGACCTAGGAACCTTCCAGTGGCACAGGCTGCTGAAAGCCAGCTATTTTACTGTATATAGGTTCTTCGTTTATTAGCCTGAAGGCAAAAGAAGTAGTATGAAACTCAATGAGGTCAGGAAGGACCCCATAAAAGGTTGAATGCAGAAATGTTTGATCATAAAATTAAAATCTATATTATGATGCCTACATGTAATAGGGGCTGTCAAAATTAAGATGGCTTGTGTAAGATTAATTAGTCTTTTGCAACATTGTCAGTGCTTTGCTTTGCAGCCTTAATCATATGCCTTTAGTGTAGTTTGTAGAGGTGACCATAAATGGTTCCTAAGGTCAACAGGCAGACAGACCCTATCTGCATGTCTAAAGTGTTCATTAAGAATTTACCATAGTCCATGTCTAGAAGTTTAAATATACACTTGAACTTAAGCTTGAGCTAAAGGGTATTATTCAATATATGGTATGTAAATGACTACATTGAAAATCAAGAAAGAAAAACTTCGTAGCAGCCATTAAAGTAACCAAAGCTGCATGAGAGAGGGGAGTGAGACAGGCTTGATGATACCTGAGATACCTTCTGTAATGCCAGAAGGAATTTAAGCCCTAGGTTTCTGGGTGTTGATTAAATGGATCTGTGCTTTTGCCTCCTTCAAGTTAGTTTTCAGTGGCAACTTGGATCAGTGTCAGAAATGTGAGGTTAGGTCTGATCCCATGCAGCAGTCCTTGATAGGGGCCAAGGGAGCTTAGCTTTGGTACTGTGGCACAGACCCTCTGCAGGACACCTTGATGGTCCTCCTGACCTGAGGAGAAGGACTACTGCCTGTTGGTGGGAACAGCTCCCAAGAAATGACTGTGCCTAAAATCCACACCAGCTGTGGGAAGACCCAGAGCTGATGATAGAGAAGCTATCTCTACACATCTGTGGAGAAACTCCAGATTTTTGTACAGGAATCATTTTGTTAGGAGTTTGACCTAGTTTGTGTTGTTTTGTAATTGTACTTTGATTGTGAATTAATACTCCTCTGCACTGGGGATGTCTTTGAGGCTCACTGGAATATAATCTAGCTCTGCTGCTTAAAGGAAACCAAGGAGAGCTCTGCTGTTTCTTTCACATTCTGTTAATCTCTTTGATATAATACATGATGGCACGGTAGTTGCACAGTTAACTGTGGCTTTCTGCTTTGGAATGACCCCACTAATTACACTATATAGAAAAGATGGATTAAGTGTCTTGGGAGAGCATTTTATAGCAGCTGACATTTAGATGGCTAGAGGATGTTGAAGGTGACACTTGGAAACAACACACCAAACACCTACTGATGTGCCCAGGAAGCTGAGGAGACACTGGTAGCTGTGTGGAAGCTGGTGAAGGTACCTGAGGGACCCTTTCTCACCTCTGTGGAGCTGAACATTGCCAGAGGCAGATGTGGGTCCCTCCACACAGAGCAGCATGGTGATCTCATTGCCCACTCCCTCCCTGACACCATGCAGTCCTTACAGCTCTGCTTGAATTCAAAGGTGTCCAATTGTTGTCTGATAAAGCTTTCCAGTTCTGCTCATTGCAGCTGTTCCTGCTCTTCCTGCTTTCCAGGTTTTGATTTCTAGCAGATATCAGCAGCATTGACTTCTGGTAGGCAGATGGATAAAAACATGCCTTATGAAGTAAACATTGAGAGTTGCAAGTCACAGCCTGTGTGAATTTTACTGTTGCAAGGAAAAGGCTCAGTCATGCCATGCAGGGTAAAAATAATGCATAAAAATCAATATTTTGGATCTAAGTATTGTAGGTATTTTGGATCTTCTCCATTTGGTGTTTTTTGGTGTTGTTTTTTTTTTGGGGGGGTTTTGGTGTTTTTTTTTTTTTGGTGAGGGTTGGTTTTTTTTTGTTGGTTTTTTTTGGGTTTTTTTTTTTTTCACTTGGCCAAGGAGTTACACGCTTTGCTTACCTTTAAATGTAAACCCCTAATGTTTGCTTCCTGAAACCCCACACAATAAAAGATACAAGGCAACATTATGGACAAGCATGAGGTTTCTTACAAATAAGCCTAAATTTTATCTGCAGCTGTTACTTCTATTTGAGTTTGCAGGTGTCCATTTCCCTTCTTGTGAAGGTTTCTTTGCACCTGTTTTAGAATGTATTTGTCTCTTCTAGATTTGGTTCTTTTTTGTTGTTGTGGCTTGTTTTTCTTCTCATGCTGGAAGAATCTCCCTTTTCTGTTGCTGGGAGTTATGTTACAGGCCAGTGACATCTGGGCTGTAACCTTATGGACTTCTCTGGCCATGCCCCATGACATGACAGCCTGGATATCCTGTGAACCACTCCTCTCTAAGAGTAGATTTCTTCTGTTGATGTTTTGTTTGTATTTGTGGATTTGATTAAAATTCTTGGTGTTGTGAATGTACAATGAGGCTTTATTTTGGGTAATGAATGCTGTGCTGTTGTGTGGGTGTGCAGTATTTAGGTATTGCATTTACTTGTGACAGCAGCAATAACACTTTCTCATTAACTGTCTTCTGAAATCTAATTTCATGATGTCAAAAAGTTACTACTTGCATCTCACCAACAAAACCCAAGTCCCCACCCCAGCATAACTCAAAAGGTTGCTGGAAAATGCAGTCTCTTGGTTTTTAGTAGGTGAATAGGAATAAAATTATGAGCCTTTAAACTAAATAATTTTTTCCTTGTAGCCTTAGATCTGTTCAATCAATAATCTTTCTGCTAACTCTGGGGAGAATTTTAGTTGCCTCCATAAAATGTTTTAATTATTTAAAATCATAAAATATAAGTAGGCACAATTTGCTTGGAACTCATTAGGGAAATATATGAATAAGAAGATAATGTTTGCTTCTGCATTAATTTAAAGCAGTCTCTAAAATATGAAATCTAATCCTGGAAAGCAGTGACTTATCAGCAATGTTTATTTTTCTTATAATAGGAGTAAATATTAAAGCAGCTAGTTATGTGCTTATCCCCTACAGTATTGCACTGAGCCAAAAAGGAAGATAAATAACTTGTCTGAAATCCCACATTAATTTCCCTCTTTTGCAGGTTTTATATTTGTTCATTTCCTTTTACAAAACATTGCTTTTAAAATTATTATAAAACAGGTGACTTGGAAACCATGAGTAGCTGCAAATGCATGAGACCAATTTTGTGTGATTAGAATTACGAAGAGGTAATGCTTTATACTCATGCAGAGCCTTTTCATCTAGTGCAAATCACTGGCACAACATGCAGCAGCAGAGAAATGCCACAGCCCTGAAAAAGGGCTTGGCAGACCAGAGAGCAGAGCACTGATGGGTGAGGAAACAAAATAATTTCTTTAAGCTTCTCTGAAGAAACTTTAGTGCTCACTGTGGCAGGAAATGCACATTTGCAGCTCTTAGGTGTGCAAAGAGGGAAGAATCATCTTTGTCATTCCCTCGCTCAGTACTTCTTTGGGATATCATCAGCAATGCCTTCCCAAAAGACCCTTCTTATTTTATTTGTGACTTTCCACATTTTCATTCTGGGAAGGACATGATAGTTCTGCCTCTCCCATTAAAATGAGATGAGCAATAAAATCAAAACATGCTGCAAACCACTCAGAGATTGGCCCAAGTCTTTTGTGTGTGCGGAGCTTTAGGTTATTTGACTGTGTTGGTCTGGCTGTTTGGAAGAAGGGATGGAGCTGCTCAGCATAGTCACAATACTCAAGGTAGTGCAAAGATGGTGCCACGATGGAGGAGACCTGAGCACTTTCAGTAGATGGGATGGATAAAACCAAGCGGTATGTCAGCTAGTAGGGTGTTGTGGTTTAAGCCCAGCTGGCAAGTAAGCCCCACACACCTGCTCCCTCACTACCCCTGGTGCAATGGGGGAGTGAATTGGAAGGGTAAAAGTGAGAAAACCCATGGGTTGAGATAAAGACAGTTTAATAAACAAAGCAAAAACTGTAAAAACAAGGAATTAATTTACCACTTCCCATCTGCAGGCAGGAAAGCCATCCCCAGGAAAGCAGGGCTCCATCACACATAACTTGGGAAGACAAACACCATCACTCTGAATGTCTCCCTTTCCTCCTCCTTCACCCCGTTTTATATGCTGAGCATGATGCCATATAGTGGCAGCTTGGGTCAGCTGGCCTGGCTCCGTCTCCTCCCAAATTTTCACGTATCCCCAGCCTTTTCCTTGGTGCAGTGGAGTGAGGAGACCATCCCTGTGTTATCAACACTGCTTCCAGCACAAACACAAAACCTTGCCCTGTACTGGATGCTATGAAAAAATTAATTCTACCCCAGTCCAACTCAGCACACAGGGAGAAAATTCTCTTAAAACACTACTGATTTCTCAGCTTTTTTTTCTCCCATTGTGACCATTTAGGATCAATTTCTTCAAGTGATAAAGAGAACATATGTAGGGATGCAGCCAGCTGTGCTACTACATCATCAAAAAGGAGCCAGTTATGGCACTTGCTGCTGTTGACACTCCAATATCAAGATTGCAGTGCATGAGAGATAGAATGTCCCTCAGATCTGACCTGCAAGATTTCTGGGAACTGCTCATGCCTCAAAGGAAGGAGTTTGGATGAAGTTTATATTCATGTTCCTTTCCTTATATCCTAAGGGCTTTGTCACAAAGTTTGCTAATTGTCTTCCATGAACAGCAGTTCACAGAAAGTTCCGTCTGTATATAATGTGACTGAGTTCAAATAGATTAAGAACAATTGATGAGTTTGTTAAAAGAAGGAGGGACAGCAGTGTCAGAGGTTCAACAAATGCCTCTAAGTTATGCTACACTTAGTAATCCAGTTTTTCTTTAGGCCATCGCTTCTTTAGTAACACGAGAGACTGAGGATACTCCCTGCTTTGTCCCCCAATGTCCCAGCAGGATTAAAAGCTGCAGCATTGAAAATGCAGAACTGAGCCTTGAGCCCTGTGTCTACCCTTGGACAATGAGTTGTTTTTTTGGGAGGCAGCCTTCTCTTTAGATTTCTGAGCATCCAGTCTCAGTCATGCTCATTTAATTAGCTTGTAGATATGCAAAGTCTACTCTTAAAAGGTGTTCTGTTCCCTCCCCTGTCATCCACATAAATATCACACCATACCACTCTGAATGTGACATCTTTGGAGCAGGGACCGAGATACCCAACCAGCAGGTAGGATTACATGCTTTCATTCTAATGATGGCTTCCAGGAGTTACCACATTAGGGGAATTCTCTATTTGTTTGTTTGTTTAATGAACCATCCTTCAGCCCCATTTGCTTCTAAGCAAGTCCCAACTGTTCATTTGTCACCTGTGCTGGCCCCTCTGGGGACATCCTTTGCAACTAGAAGAGATGCCAATGTTGCAGGCACAGCTGGGTGGTAGGGTTTGAGCAACAGCTGTGCCCCTGGGACAGCTCCTCTCCAGGGGCAGAAAATCCTGAGCCTCTACAGTGCAAGCAGTAGCTCAGGCACATGTATTACCTTAATTAGGTGAGCAGACCCAGCAGACCCCTGAGCTTCCATACATGATATCTCCATTAGAGAGAGACAAATGCTTGCATTGCATTATTGGGTGGTCCATTCTCATCAGCTAATGGAAGTCTAAATTCCCACTGCCCCCACAAATTCCCCATAGCTGAATCATTGCTTGAATTAAATCATGATTATATATTATCAGCAGTCACTTCATAGTAAGGTTGAAGGATTAAATGCAGTTAGCGGTGATGAATTCCAGATGTGCAGGACAGAAGCCTGAAGAGAAGGCCAGTTTCTGAGTAGCTACAAGATAGTGTAATGTATTCTAAATATTTGATTCAATTAAGCTTCCTTCTGCTCTTTGTTTCAGCTTACAGATGGCTCATCAATCTATAGTTTAGGGACACATTGCTATTCTTTCTAATGGTAATTAGGTGATCAGGATGGAGACAGGTTTGATGAAATACTCACATTATGATCTGCATATTTAAAGTGGAACAGAGTCCAAAGCAGAGACAAAATGCTAACTGGCTGCTGCACATGGCTCCAGCCTCAGGCACTTGACAGGTCTTCCTCTAGCATAGGCACTGGTGAGTTTGCCAGTTCCCACCAAGAAGGAATTGGTGTTTTTGAATTCATCAACTATGAGTGCTTGTATCTGGTTTTGAATGTTGCTAAACTCTATTTGACAGTTTCCCACAAAAATACTTATGATGCTTGCCCATTTTTGGCTCATCTTCACTGAGAGGGTTCTTGCAACTTGGAAAACAGTAGTAAAACAGTTGAAGAGTCTATGATTGATCTTCCAGTGACTTCTCCATGTTTGGGAAAGGCCAGCATGGTACTTTTAGGGCAGGGTGTGTATTCTTAACAGCTTGTAGCATGCTCATGATTATCAGCCTATGGCCTCTAAAAGCAGGAATATTTGAGAATATGTCCCGATTTTGTGTTTTTAACCCTTAGGATTCTTTTGTTATCTACTGACAAAGTAAAATTGTCATGTAGAACACAGCCAGAAGCTTTGCATGCAAATGTATAATAATCCTGTACACTCCTTCAGCCACTCCATCTGAGAGTTTTTATAGCCACTAAGAATTTAATAAGGTGTTATTTCTTTTATGCAGAGAAGAAATTTGAGGAGCTCAGAGCTTTGAAGCTCTGAGGGTAAATCTGTACTCAGAAAAAGAAATTTGGCAAACTTTATGCCCTATTTAAATTCTCATTTAAGGGCCACACACACCTTGTCCTGGCCTTCTCCCAGACATGGATTTTGCAGTCAGTTCTCAATTCAGCAAAGTACTTAAGCACATCCTGATATGCTTTGCTGAATCAGGGTTTTAAGTGGAAGTGACAGAAATAGAATTGAGATCTCCTCAGTTCAACTCCACCCTGAAGCCATCAGGCAACACTTCCTTTCTTCATTGCTCTCCCACTGCAGTACACGACAGCAAGTGTCTGAGACAGGCAAGACCCATACTCTGAACCTTTGCCTTACCAGAACCTAAGCCACCCAGCTGAAATTTCAAAAATATGAGCCAAGTAGACAGTTTTAACAATTCTAAGACTTCAAATCTTTGTCCCCCAGTGCCTCGAGTCATTCATGTGCATTATTTAAGCAAATGGAAGAAGGGTTCTCTAAGCTCTGATACAACTTCCCTGCAGGAGGTCAATAAATCTGAAGATCTCTTTCCGCTATACTTATGATACCCGTCCAGTGTTATCAGTCCCCCAAAACACCAGTGAAGCTTTTGTCTGTAAAATCCTACTTTTAGTTTCTTATTAATCAATTTGTATCTGTAATAGAGAATTTCAGGCTGAAATTTTGTTACATGTTGCCTAGGGAAGGGAATCTCTGCTTGCAGTAATGATTTGAATAGCCAGTAAATAGCTGTATTGCATTCTCATACAATCATAATCCTTCTGTAGGCTAACCACCAATAATCTGTGCTGGCAACTTTCTAGGAAACAAGCAACTAGCAAGTTGATTCTTTGGTGTGGGGCAAGTGGAAGGGAGACAGGAAGGAGGGAGAATTGTTTTGATTTACTTCTTGCCCATTTGCTCTTCCTCAATCTGACTTAAAAAAAAATCTACCTGCACTGTTACGTAGGTTAAAGAAATCCAGTCCTTGTGCACAAAGGTTTTAGAAAATACAATTACTGTATTGCAAATACTGTTTGTCCTTTGGCAAGCTTTTAAAAATTGCTTTTTTTTTTCAGATGGTGTCTTTTTGGGGCTTGTTATGTAGTAGCCTTCAGAGAAAAAGCATGGTTTTCAATATTTTTAATTGAGAAGGCTGGCAATCTCCTTGATGTCCTTTCATTAAAAATACATTTTTCTATTACAGCTATAAATGTTAGTAAACTCCATTTCTTTTCCTTTTGATGGTAAGACTGATCATTCTGCTGCTCAAGAGGCTCTTTTAGGACAGAAAATTACTTTGTTGTATTGAGTCACTTGGACAATCTATAGAGGGGGATTTTTTCAACCCCTGTCTTACAAGGACAATTTCACATAAGTTTATTTCTTTTATTACAATTAAAATAAGAAACCATAGTAGATGTCGTAATAAATCTCTCTTCTCTACTTTGTTGCCCTTAGGATCCCACTGCTCCTAAAGTCTACTTTCCCAGGGTATGCTATCCAGTGGGGATATAGGTTAAATCACGGTTTTTGATACTGTTCCACCTGCATTTTTCCTGATGATTTGATGCTGCTTGTTATTTCCCATCTGCTGGGCTTCCTCGAGTTACAACTTGAATGCTAATGTGACTCCATCCCCCATTGGGAGCATGCTGATATTGACGCGTGCATCTCTGAAAAGTTTCTCATTGAGGTGGTGGATACTCTGGGCTGCCAAGTCATCCTTCCTTGGTTTTACCACCTTTCCATTCCAAAAGACCTATTGAAAAAAAAAATGTGATGCACCTCATTTGTTCCAATATGGTCCTTGGACCACAAAGGAAACTTTGGAAAAGGTCCTGCATATTTTTTAGAAATTGGTACTGTTTGTTGTATTTCAGATGTCTAATTGTCTCTGACATAGAACTCTCATAAGTAAATGGGATTCAGAGTCCACAGAACTTGCTAATTGTACTTCTACTTTAGATTTGAAGCAAAAACAAAATAGAGAGATGTGTTTAAAAATAGTTTTTTTAAAGAGCCCCTATAACCCCCATAACCCTGAAGATGCCTGAAGTTTAACATAATTTGTTTCTTGTAAAAGTAATTAATTGATAACTTATTAATAGTTACTGATTACAAGTGCTATTTTAGATCTGGCACAAGTACTGTACACAGGATAAATGCACTGCAAGACAAACCAGAATAATACAGAGCATTCTCTGTAACAAATTACAAAAAAATTTGTATGTTTCTGTTACCACAGAATGTTTGTGCACTAACATAAATTTAACACATCACTTCTTACTTCTAGAGGGTTTTATTCCTTGCTTATATTAGTGTTTTATGTAGCTTACTTAAGGGGTTTATGCTGAATTTTCTTTTTGTTTGTGTTACATGGAACAAACATGTCATAGTTGGCAATCCGATTGCAGGTTAGAAATCACATTACTAGAATTCCACTATGACTTTTTTTTCTTTTCGCACAGCCAGAAGCAGTAACTATGTGTGCATTACCATGAGAACTGCAGTACTTACATTATCAATAGCTATTATTCCCCCTTTCTTTATGAGGCGCAAGCATTTTTCATAGTACTCATTGTAGCTTTCTTTATCTGCATCAATGAAAGCAAAGTCAAAGGTTTCCGCTTCTCCATTGGCCAACAGTTCATCTAGATGAGCAACAAAGTGAGTCATTACACCCTGGTTAGTGCTGCGCAGGAGGAAGTTATCTATTTGTGTCAAAGTTCTCAATAAATGTTTTCTGCTGCCTTAACCAGGCAGCCTATTCCTTCACAGGTAATTACTAGAAAAGCTTATCCCACAGAGACCTATCTAGACATGATATATACCATAAAACACTCCGTTACTGAGTTCTGCATGCTTAGGAGCTTGTGTGGTAGCTCCAAACCTGAAGGATACAGCTGGGACTGCTGAAAGGTACAGTAAAAACAAGTCAAGCACTGAAACTGGACATACTCTACACCTTCAGATTTTTTTTGAGCTGAGAACTGTTTTTTGGAGTGGATTAGAATTTTTCTCACAATTTATGAACTGGTTCTAAATGTTAATCTCTCCTTGAAGATCAAAGTGCCATGATGCAGGTCATGAACAAAAAAATTGCTGTAAGTAGTCCCTCCCTGGGCCATGGCAAGTGGAATTCAGTTTTCTCTCAAACAGATTTCTTGACTGAGAAGTCCAGGTTGCCAGTTGCAGAGGAGCTGACTGCTGTCTCCTCTGACAACCCTCTAACCTGCCCTTACCCTCTGTCAGCAGAGGCTCTTTTTGTCTGAAGCAATGCCTAGACAAAGCAGTTCAATAGACTTCGAGGAATGTGCATACCACCAAACTGCTTGTATTTGCCTCTTTAGAAAGGATGGATGAATCTGAAAGTAATACAAGGTTATGTATGGATCTGTGGATCCATCAAACCTTTGTTGGAAACCTTCTGCATCCAACAATCCTAGAAAACTTCTTGCATTTTCAGAATATTTGTTAGTATTTCCTCTGCCCCTCATCTTCTCTTTCGTTGAATGAGAAAAATCACTGCCTTACTAATGGCCTTGCATGCTTTTGGCACATCCTTTGAACTTCTCTGAATACAATTCAGACAAGTTTTATATTACCTTCTGAATTTTTGCTGCACCTCAGTCCTTTCAGGAAACTCCTCTCTTAACAAAGGAATACTTGCTTAGACTGGACAATGGACAAGAGAAACTGGGCTTTGTCTAATTAATCTGTTTTAATCGGCTTTCCCAGAAGCAGCTGACAATAGTACTTGATAGATTGAACAAAGTGATGGACAGGGCAGGTGAGTGACAAGTACAGCCCACTACATAGGACAAGCATTTTCTTCCTCTCTGCTAGTAGATAGGAAAAATGTGAACTCCTGAAGATTTTTACTTTTTAATATAGGAGAAGCTCTCTCCCTGTTAGCAAAAGGGATCACATTCACAACCATATTTGGTCATAAATTTCATCACTATTGTATCCCTCTTATTTCTAGGGAAGGGGAAACAATCAGTTATTTTAGGTTACTTACCAAGTGTTTGAATTGCTGGCTTAATCCGCAGGTCAATTTTATGCTCTACTCCTGCCTAAGATGAAAAGAAACAGGAAGCTGATAAAAATGGTCAAGAAATAACCTGTCAGTAGGCTGCACTCAGGGAGTGACTGGTGTTCAGATAGTTTTTCTATTATTTCCAGGTTCCAAACACCACTTATTATTCTTCCCAAACGGAACTGTTTCAGCCTCCTTTAATGATAATACTTCTGTGTGAATATGCATGCCTAAAATACCACAATGTCTTCCCTGGTGTGCAACAGGAGATGCTGCTTACCTCCTTCCACAGTGGCTTTCCAATTTTGGCATAGTCCTCATTTATATCACAGGCAACAACTCGGCCATTATCTGGCAGGACAAGTGCCATATTCAAGGCATTATAACCTGTGAAAACACCTAGGAAAATCATAAGAGACATCTACAGTGACTGTATTGTGGAAAAAAGAACTACAAGACTCTCTTCAGAAATAAAATCCCCAAAGGAGTCAAAGATGGAAACTTGTTAATGGACAGTAAAGATTTTTCCCTCAATTTTAATGTAATGGTGGGTTGGGAGGAATTTTTACCTTTTGTTTTTTTTAATCAATCTTTTAGCAAACTTCAATGTTAGCTTTTTCCAAAAGTCTTATGGACAGACAAGACAGAGTCTGGTCTTGCATGTGTAACCCAGAGAGACTGGATTATCTTACCTATTTCAATAACTTTCTTGGCTTTAATGAGTTTGACCAAATTTGCCATAAGCTGAGCTGAGTCACAAGACACCATCATTCTCCCACAGGGATGATCAGCAGTGAGCTAGAAAGGGGAAAAAAATAACACATCACATCAAACAAAACCCAAATCTACCAATGTCCTAAAGGAAAAAAACCCAGTGAAACTCCAGGAAAAACACATACCTCTGTCTTCTCATTTTAGTTAGCTTTGTGCTCCATCTGTGAGCCAGAAATTGGTTTGAATTTAACTATAACTAAGGAAGATGTTATGTGTGTCATAAGCAGTGGATATTCAAAGCAGTAATATGCTCCAAAGTTACCACAGCAGTGGCAAACTCAGCAATATTTGTAACTAATGAAGAATCATAGAGGAACCTTGACTGTGAAAGTCCTTTATTTCTGTGAATGTACATAAACAGATGTACTTCCTTCAAGACATGCAGAATGCTTTTATGGACTGGTAGGTTAACGTCTGCTAAAGGTCAGGTCAGACCACATAATTCTGGCTACATGGCACAAACC
This sequence comes from Pardalotus punctatus, assembly GCA_013400915.1. NCBI lineage: Eukaryota > Metazoa > Chordata > Aves > Passeriformes > Pardalotidae > Pardalotus > Pardalotus punctatus. Next base: position 264,469 of record VZTX01007314.1, on the reverse strand, counting down.
TGGAGAAGCTGCTCCCATTCCAGGGTGGAAGGGCTCTTGGCACTGAGGAGTGGGCAGTGGGAGAAGCAGGGCTGTGCCGTGACAGTTGAAGGGAAAGCATGTCCTCCCATTTCCTTTCTTCCTCTACGGATCATTCTGACCAACCTGTTCCAGTAGTTAGCATTTCATTTCTTTTGTACAGGAGTAGTCTGTCTGACCTGACATGACTCAAACCTGAGTCAGGATGCCTGGTTTAATTTCTGACACTGGAGCCTGGTGGAGGATATCACCTCTCTGAGCTACAAGTTCCTTATATGCCAGCCATAATGAACAGAATCATCTGTTCAAGTCCAAATCAAGTGCAGCCCAAACACATGGCCTTGGGAGCCAAGGATAGGAAGACATGTCTAAAGCCAAGACTATTAAATAGTCACCTAGGTAGCCCTGAACAGTGAAGAGTCTGGGTATTACCAGTTAAAAAAACCCCTCTAGTGCATATGCAAATAAGATGGAGGAAGGAATGCGACCAGGATTGCAGCAGTTCAGGATGAGGTGTGGGTGATACTGACCAGACGAAGCTTCTTTAGAATTGGATGTTCCCGCAAAGAATGATCCAGTATGTATTGCCTAAGAGGACTACTTTTCCCAATCATCCCACGTGTGGATGATTTGGATGTCCCAAAAACTAAAGAAGGGTATCTTCTACCTACAAAAAAAAAATAGTAAGAAAAACTTTTTTACTTTTCAGCTATTGCCATTTTAAATAAAGCAAGCATTGAAGTATTACTAAAGGTTAAAAAGTTCTTTGCTCTAAAATAGCTGTGAAAATGGAAAATGCAACATAGCTGGACACCTAGGTAGACTGTCTTATTTTTTTCCTCCTCCTCTTCCTTTTTAGCTTGTAAGATGTTCAGCCCAGGCCACCAAAGGCTGAAGGAAAAAGGCTTCAGTACTGTGTTGTTCAGTGGCCAATGTGACAGTTACAAACTGCCATAATCTTGCAGAAGTAACCCCATCAAAACTCAAAGTGCAAGTTCAAAGAGAGAAACATGAATGAGGCACACAATTTTCTTGGTCTGGGGCCCTTGTTTTGCAGATGAATAAAGGCTGCTGGGTTTTAGGCCCATCAGGTGATGCGTCTTCTCAAACCCTGTGCCCTCCTCATGACACTGTCCTGCCCTCTAGCCAGGGGAAGTCTGGTATTGCTCAATGGCTTGTTTAGCATGAAACCAGTATACAAACAAAGTAGGTGCTGAAAGCTGAAGTTTTTAGGGATTACTACATGCCTACTCAAATACAGAGCCAACTGCAGCTTTCATGTCCGATGTTTCTTCTACCAAATGAATCAAATATTTTAAAGAAATAACAAATTCATTTACACATATCCTGGTTGTTGTTTGCTACTGCAGAACACTTTTATTTCGAGGAGTTTGTTTTTCTGTTAATGGTTTTATTTTACAGATGATCACGCTGAGACATAGATTATTTCAACAACTTGTTTGAAGTCAAAGGGTAACTAACAAAGTGCCCGCGTTACAAACCCAACACCAATCTCCTTCCCCTGCTGGATCGTGGGCTCATTCTTCCGCTGCCTTCGGGGAATGAAAACGAAACTGCTAACAGAAAACAATGCTGCGCGCAAGAACCGCACCCCGGCCTTCCGGGCGTGGCCAAACAAATGCAGGCGGCGACCGGGCGGGGAGCATGTCCTCGCTTCGCTGGGACCTTGGCCCAGCCCCACACTGCCGTAGCTGGATTACAGGGAGCGGCTTGGGCTCTAAGAGCATCAGTGTATTTACTGCCGCAGCTCAGCGAAATAAATCCCTGCCCGCAGCGCAGCCCCAAGTGGTCTGCTCCCCCGACGGCCGCCGGGCTGCACCCGCGGCGGGGACATCTGCCGGGGACTCCTGCCGCCCTGGGGAGGGACCTGTCGTGGCTCAGCAGTTCCCGTCCCGTCCCCCGTGGGGACCCGAGCGGGGCGCAGCCCTCGCGTCCCCGTGTGCGCGGCAGGTGTTGGGGGGCGCCGCTTACCTGCAAGCATACCCGTGGCAAAGGCGACGCCCAGCATCGCCGTCCCGACGGCCACTTCTTTGGGCACGCTGAGAAGCGGCATTTCGGAGTCGGGAGCGAGCGGCGCGGTGCGAAGGAGCGGAGCGGCCCGGCCCGGTCACACGCGGCGCGGGGCGGTGCGGTCCGGCCCGCCCGCCTTGGGAGGGCGGAGCCCCGCTGTCCGTGGGTGGTGTCCGGGCGGCGCTTGGGCTGGTCTTGGTGACTCTTACGGTCCCCGCTCCCCGGCGTGCCGGGTGCTGGGCTTGGCTGGGATGGCGAGAGGGTGGGTCACCCGCGGGAGGTGAGCGCCTTCCTCTCGGTGACATACTCGGTTGTGGTGTGTAAATTGACAAAAACAGCACCTGAAATTTGTGCCACCATCTCCTCAGAGGCTGGTTCTGGTACAGCTTCACTGCAGTGTTTGTTTTAAAACACATCCAAGTGTCATGTGAGCTGGTAATGGGCTCCATGTCTGGAAAGCTAGATGAATTGTATGTTGGTAGGTTTGGATGAAAACATTTCAGCTATTTTCCTATGCTAGCAAAACGAGTGTCAGTGCAGTTAGAAGAAAAAGATCCTTTTTAAGTACATCTTAAGTGCAGGGTTAAGTGTATCACCAGGGTATTTATGGGAAATGGGTTTCCCTATCACTGCATTTTTAGTGTGTGTTAGAGCTTGTTTACAAAGACTTGAGCCCAGAGCTCTTGTATTTCTTTTGCAGCAACTGATCGTGCCACTCACTAGGGAGTCTGCTGTGATTTCTCATTTGCAGAACAAAGACATATGATCTGTCTTGGCAGATCAAATAACTTTCAGTTCACTTCTAAAATATATTTGATTTTGAAAGCTGTGAGTGTTGGTTTCTTGGTGGCTTTTTTTCATTCAGTAACTCATCTCTGTACACAGACTTTCTCTGTGTACATTTTGCTTTTGTAAGTGAGAGCATTTCATCCCGTCTTTCAGAGGATGAGTTATCAGGATGCGCTGGAACGTGTCAGTTTTAGGCCAAACAGAACTGTAGAAGGCAACAACTCTTCAGAGGCCATAAATCAGATTTGTGACCGTGCAGCTCCATCTAGTGATTCTTCTCTACAACTGCCGCGCAAGGGGGAGAGGAACTGTGGGTTACTCTGTTCCATGAAACACACTAGGTTTGCAAGCTTCCAGTGGTGTGTTGACCTCTCGTCTCAACGAGATGCCCCATTTAGACATCTCTGGGAACTTCAAGTTTCTGAAATCTCCAAGAGAGTTGAACTGAATTGCTAACATACTTAAATGTGTTTCTGAAATTCCATTCCCCCCACCCCCCCAAGCTGTTAATCAGTAATAGTTTACCTTTGGTATCAGTGTCAGATGTTTTACTATATTGCTGTACAACAACGTGTTGTTTCCTTTAGATAAGGAAGTTAATTTTCAGATATCTAAGATATGATAAAACATTTTCAAAGGGGGTCAAAGGAGTTAAAAATCTTCCAGCTGGATAGAATGAAGCCATCAGCTTTTCTTTAAGCCATTTCAGTTTTCAGTTTACATAACTCTGTGATATATACTGAACAGGAAACTTCGATTAACAAATTTATTAGACACATGCTTGCAGTATGCTGTGGCTACCTGAACATTTAAACATTTTGGTGGATTTCTGCCTACTACTTGTGCTGAGTAAGGTGAAGGCTACCTAGAGATAAAAACTGAGTGTAATTCGGGCTTGGATACAAACGCCACTGCTCCCTATATCTGTAAGGTCAGTCCAGTTGCACAGATTTCATGGGAGATCAGGATTGCTCCCAGTGTTGTAGTCAGTAGGCATATTTGCTGTGCCTGAAAGTGCCTTCTCTCCGTAACTGTATTCTTGAAAGGGTAGGAGGGTTTTGGCACCATATTCTGGCTGGAGCCAGAACATGATTGCATTTGTAAAACACATGGAGTAGGACAGACAGAATAGTGGCTGACCTCAATGTGTACCAATCTTCACTTTATTTGTATTTATAACCTACTCAAGGTTTTACAGACCCTGGGTAATTAATATATGCAATAGTGTGTTCTTCTCCTGGAACCTTCCTTCCAGGAGTGTTTTTCTATGTGAGAATGTTGCACACCATCTACCTCAGTGTCATCTAGCTGTGTAGACTTACTGTAGAAATGGGACTGACAAAGCATTAACCTACTGATAAGGCTGTCATCTCACTTCTGGGTTTCTGCCTTTTGTTTGCAACTATTTTTACATGGACCAGTTGTGTCTAGTAACTGAGGCATTGCTGTAAAATGCTAAATGACTTGCCTTGAATATAATAAAATGTTTCATTTCAGTGACCTCATAATTTACATTTTTTTTTCTGTTGTTTTTATTTTTGTTTCCCTCTTCACTCTTCCATGTGTCAATTACCTGAACTCAGCCATGTGTTCTGGAAGGCTGTGCCTTCCAAGTTGTTGGTGATGTTCTGTGTCCTGTTCCAAGGTGGTGGTAATGAGTAGTATATAAGCATCTTGATTGTCTTACTGCTGCACGAAAAAGAAGTAAAATCTGTGGGTGTTTCAGCCACTGTCCAGCATGGACAGCCAGGGCATAGATGTGGACCAGAGTGGGTATAGATGACTCTTTCTAAAATCATACTCGCTCTGTGGTGGAAAATCACTGTGTATCACAGATGCCCCAAAGGAATTGTGTATAGGCATGTTTGAACACAACTTGCTGGAAATAATCCCTACACATTTGTTGAAGTTATATTGGCCTATGACATTGGAAAGCATTCAGTGAGGTTGCATGTTGTGTCTGCATCATTCAGGCCTTAATGTTGCTGGTGTGGCTTCAAGCATAATTTAAATGTCGCTTACTTAAAATCTTGGTTATCCGCATCTTGTTCTCCTCTGTTTACAATGAGGATACCAGTCGCACAGTCCTCTAAAATATGTCAACATTTGCATAAAATGTTGCAAGTGGAAATGCTACATGTATTTAATTTAGTGAGTAAAACAGAAAAATATTTGAAGCTTATGTATAGCTGAAAGAGAAGACAGCCGTCTTTGGCCCCAAAAGCTTACAATGTGAATGTAAAACCATGGTCATGGGCAGGAAGTTAAAGGAACTGGATTGTACTGAGCAGTGTTCTTGGAAGTAGCCTAACAGTCAAGTTTCTTAGAAGAAATCAGAGCAAAGTTTTAGGGGGTGATCAGGAAGAAGGAAAATTAAGTTTGGAGCTGTTTAAAAGTTTACCTGAAATATGAGTGCAGAATGAGTAAAAGCCCAAATACGAGGAGGAACCAAAGAAGAATGCATTCATGCATTCATATGGTCAGATTAATTGCTGAAAATGCTGATTGGGTTGAAATTCTGGATGAATGGGACTTGAATGAGGTGAGAGTTGGGGAAAGAAGAAGTAGTAAGCAAGGTAATGAGACCTTAGGCAAAACTTTTTAGTTGTGAACATGAACATAGTCTTGGAAGTATGTCAAAAAATTTCTGCTTTTTTTTGTGTAGGTGAGTGTGAGAGTTTGGAGTAAAACAGGAGTTGAGAATGAAGAGTTATGGGTTGGGTGACAGGCAAAATAGTAATTTTTATTTATCTTGATGGAGCAAAAAGTTTGTAGAGCTGAGGCTGACCTGATCTTAGCCATCCTCAGGCAAATGTTTGATACAGACTGGGACTTTAATCTAGCTCCAAGAAGATAGGTGGGAAGATCCATATTTGCAAGTTGTCTGTACTGACATTGTGGATGAATGCATGCATAGATTGGGCCAGATACTCAAAAAAGACATCAAGCCATGAATTCCTTACCTGTTAAGATATTCACGGATAAGCAAACCCATAAGCATTTGATTGTATTTATTTATTCTATTTTAATAGGTTTTCATAATATCTTTGTTTAAAATTGAAACAGAATTTATTTACCATATTTGTGTCATCATTCATCTGTCTTGGGTGTTGTAGATGAAAAATGTGTATATTTTATAATTTTACACTCCGCAGTGTATATCCCCTTGCAAGACCTAGATAAATCACTTGATGCTGTATTTCAGAGGACTGTATATGAAATTATTATTTTATTCACAACTGGGATTTCTTATTTCTTCTAATTTGTTTTGCTATTGTATTTGTCTGTTCCACCCCTGTTATCTCACTACTATTGTGCTTAACACTTCATTTTGCCTTTCTGTAAAGCAGGGTATGCCATTTACCAGCATAACCTCCTTAACCTTAGAGGTACTCATTCCACACATATCTGTTATAGCAATTTTTTTGCCATGAATATTTATTCATCTTCTCAACTGAAAATTTTGAAATTTTAAGAATAGTACCATTTTTTTTTTTTAAAATTTGTGATAAATGGAATTTCTCTCCAAATTTTTTTATAGTTGAATTCAGTAATTTGAAATAAGACTAACAGTTTCCCAAATACTCATCATTGCTTCTAAAGTCATCTGGATTTTTTATCAGACAAACTGTAAGTAGCAAAGCTTCCTTTAATATGATTCATTGTCCAGCTGGAGGGTAATCACTGAAATGGAACACAGACATGAACAATGACTTTAACTAAGTTGGTTCAGTTACTTTCATCCTGCTCAGCTACTTCTATTGCATTCAGTCTTTCGTGGGAGCTTTTAAAGTATGTCTTTCGATAACGGCTTGTAAAGGCTGTGGTACCTTCACATCTATTTCAAGGCTAAGATATCAACATTTCAAATGCTGCTGCTAAGAAAGCTGGTGATTCATGAGCCCATAAGCCTTAAGCCATTAAACTTGCAAACAGCGAATGGTTTAGAAATGGTTTTCAGCTAGAAGCATTTTGACATATTGGTAAATATTTTCAGGCCTTACTGGCTTACAGGCCAACATTTTGAATATATATGACTGCTTTTTGCAATCTCATTACAAGACTAGGTTCAGCTTTGGACATGCAGGTATCGTGAGGAGAGATAACCCCTGCCAAGCAGCATAATTCGCAGTGCAAAGTACGTTAATGGCTTCTATGACAATATCCCACAAGTATCAAGGACTGTAAAACTCAAATTGAGCTTGACTGGGAGAGACCCAGTGAAATGGCTTGTTCAGTGGCTTAGCTTGACAGATCCAATGATAGAAGCAGTTCTCCTGACAAAGAGAGTTTGCAGTCGAAGTACATGGATTGGAGGCACATTGAATTCCTGAAAACGGGTGTCAGACTTTTCTGAATGATCACCTTCCAGGTCACAGTGCAGCCTCACATTTGGAAGAACTGCATGAACAGTGGTACAATGGGTGATTACTGCTGAGGAATAAAGCTTAGTATTAATTTGCTCCTACAAATGGTCCCCATGTGATTGAAATAGACACAACTTAAGTGGAGCATTCTGCTTCACTTGCAAAACCTGCTGTAAGTCTCAAGATGCTGCTCCACTTAAGCCTTAAACTGTATAGTGCATAAACAAAATGGGAGAAATGTTGCTCCTTATCACTCTGATACACATAATAAAATTAAAGAAGCAGTGAACAAAGCAACCACAGCTGTGACACCTCATTAAGCAGGCTCTCCCATGCCTATATATTCTGCCTCTTTTTTTTTGACATCTGAAAAAATCTATGTCAAAGCCCAGCAGGCTGGATTTGTTTCATATCAGCCATGTGAATGGATACCAAAAATAAAGAGTACTTTTGGAAGCGAGTGCTTTTTCCCTTCCCTTAAGGGCATTTGTCCGAGAGTGCACAAAAGCAACAGTAGCAGCGTGATGGCAGGAGAAGTGCAGGACTGGGTTGTTATTAGATAGCCTACCCCAAGCATATTAAAGAATGACGAATTGTCATCTCACTAGGTCTGGTTTCTAGAGAGCTCTAGGTCAGATTTTGTTTCACAAGTAAGAATTTGTCACAAGCATGTGAAAACTGTGCTTGGCTGTTACCTTTGGAACTTAAAATCAGGAATTCTTAGTAGATTATTTTTCATTTGGAAGGAACAGAGAAGGGGCTATCTGTGTTAATCAGCTGTGGTTTGCTAATATGATGCAGCTGGCAAGAAGGCAGTACTGACTTTAGCAGGTAGAAAACATCTGCTGAAGAGAGAGCCCAATTAGTGTCATTGCCTGAAACTCCATGTGTGGTGCATTACCCCCTGCAGGCTGAAAAGCCATAGTGGGGTGTATGGTGCAGATATCCCCAGAAAACAGGAGAGTGAGATGTGTAGAGAGTGCTGTCTGAGATTGTAAAGAGCAGATTGTTTGTAGGAGGAAACAGAGGGAAGGTAGGAAGGATTTTTTTAATTGTGTGCAATGCTCCCTTTAGTTTCCTGCCTTTTTTTTTTTTTTTCTTTTCCCAGTTGAAGATCAGTCTTTGTAGTTGCCACGAACTAAACTCACTTTTTTCTCTCTACATGTATATTTGTGAGATGACTGTGGGTAATTTTATGAGGTTTTGCTCTTTAGTATTAATAATTTTAATTTCTTTACTTTGAATTAGTTTGAATGTTAATAAAGGAATATGTGGACTTTTATCTTCTTATCCTATTATGACTTAATTTTTTGTATATGTACATGTTGTAAACAACCCCCATTTCTTTTACTATAAGCAGTAGGAACATTTCTGTTAAATTTTGTAAGAATTTTTTAAAGAATGCCTAAGAAGTGAACTGTGCATTTTCAGTGTCACTCATCCCTTTGATAAGAATAAGGCTTTCTTAGTACAGTATTTTAAAGTTATGTTTTTACTGCCTCCTTTTAGTGTTTTGAGGATCAGAAGTTCCTTTAGTATACTTGAATCATATTTTCACCTTTTAATTGAGCTTTCTATCTATTTTGTTTTTAAGAAGTCCTTTTCTTTTCATTCCTTTATAGCCTGGGCTTGACTTCATAAGAATCTCTAACTGAACCATAAACTACCTTTATAAATATCATTTTTCCTTGAAAGCTATATCTTACTGCAATGACCAAAGTTTTGTCATGTGTTAGATTAAGATGTCTGCTGAAAATCAATAATGCTGAGGTAACAACATTGGTTTCTGCTAGGCTCTCAATTACTTTCTCAGTTGTTTGTCATAGGAAGAATATATGATCAGTTGTTTCCCCTGCAGGCTATAAAACCAGCCTGTTCTCTTTTGATCACTTCTGCATACTTCACTTTTACTCTCCTAAGTGTAACACAGATTTTTAGAGCCTTGGACCTGTGAAGTAGCAAAATGATGCTTCTGTAGTCCATTCCAAGGGATAATAGCCTCCCTGTATAAAGCATCATAAATATCCCTGGACAACAGTTAGCTCTTTTGGGTTGCATTGCACAATTGCTGTGGAGTCTGTTCCTGAATTTGCTATGCTCTTTGACGAAATATCTGGGAGAAATTTACTTCACAGTCTTTCCTTTGCACCTCATGTTCCCTGTAGTCCTTTTCACCTTGCATTCCTTTTGCTGGTAGTCCCTTATTCCAAATACAGCTGTAGAACTTGGGGTGGGGGGGGAAGAGGTGCTTTCTCCCCCTATACCTTTGTGGGTTTTTTGAAGATGGTTTCTGGTGCCATTTTGTTCTTGAAGTTGCTACATTTTACCACTGAGGGGAAACACAGTGGTGCTGTGCTCTTTTCTGAGAGCTTTACTTTGTTTCTCTCTTCATCTTTATCTGAAATAAATTATACTGTACCTGCGTGATGTCAGTAAAGACTCTGCTAGGCAGAGGAATACTTCAAATAATACAGTCTCTTGTGAAAATGGGAGCAGCTGTGATTGGGCAATTAAATTAAATTAAAGCTATAACAAGGCCAGTAGCTTATTTTTGTAAGTGCTCTTTCCTTAAAAAGAGGCAAGTGATTTTCTGAATGAGGCTTCAGAGGTAACAGGTAACTTGGAGAAGGTGTACTGAAGTTTTCATCACATCATATCACTGAAGAGAAGCTGCCCTTACTTGTCTCTGGATTTTCACTTGTCCTGTGTTGGAAGGACAGAAGCAAATGGTGCAGAATAGTGAACACTATTTTAAATTGAAATAAATAACAAAACAAACAACCCCCAAACTAAACAGAAAATTAGAAACTAATCTAGCCACTTTCAGTTTCCTATCCAGGAAGTGTATATGAGAGGTTAGTCAGATTTGGTGGCACGAACATTTGGATTTCAAGGACGTGCAGAATACTTAATATGGCTATACCCTGGCAAAACTCTGCTGACATATTTCACAGTACAGAGTAGTTTGGAGCTGTTATGCTTCCTAACAGGGTATTTGTAGCATGTTGTAAACTGTTACTGTTGTAACCAAATCCTCTGCTGTGATGCTTAAAACATGAAGTGCTACCCCACTGCCAGAAACCTTAATGCAGTTTGCCTTTGTCTTCAGTCACATTCATCTAGGCAACAGTGGGAAATGCCAGAGTACTTGGGAGCTAGGCCAGGAGGAGGATAGGTATGCAGCTGGTCATCTGTCTCAACACTTTGGAGAACATGGGTAATTACTGTGTGCCATACACCTTCCTGATGAAATGCCTTTTGGAAAATCAAAGTTGTTTGTCTCATTCCAAGGCAGAGACAATTTCTGTGACCAAATGGGGTTTAGTAACTCTTCCAGCCTTGTTGCAGTCTCTTTCATGGACTGTTTAGCTTTTTGATGTTTATGCACCCACAGAGTTTTTGTATACATAAAATAAGACATGAAATGTGGACTTGGTGTTTATTGTGCAATCAGCTTGGCATTAAAAAGGGCAAGTGGCATAGTAGACCAAGTGTTCCATGTCCCATAACAATCCCTTTAAACATGACGCTGACTGCTCCTCCCCCCTCCCCAGTTTTCTACCTTTTCCATGGTTTTCTGTATTGGCATATCCTTAGAAGAAGCAGTGGGTCTTCTGGTACTAAAATAAACTTGAAGACCCAAATATTCACCATGCTTGAAAGCCTGGCTTTATTATGTTGGATCAGACCTATTTCGTGTCTTAAAGCACAAGAGTGACAACTGGTGTGTTCTTAATGGACTGATGAAGACAGTGAAAAAAGAGGAACAATCTAGATGCTTTGAAAGAAGTTATATCTTCTGAGACCATGCATGTAAGGTCATCATAGTATCATAGAATGATTTGAGCTGGAAGGGACCTTAAAGATCATCTAGTTCCACGCCCTAGCCATGGACAGGGAACCTTCCACTAGAGGCAGGGAATCTTTCACTAGAAGGTGGTTTCTCCTTCATTGAGTTGAAGGAGAAAGCTACAAAGCTATAAGGCATACAGGCAGCTAAAGGACTGTTTTTGTAACCACACAGAGTCTGATGCAGTGTGAGAACCCGGGAGTACCTGGGGGTTCCTTGGAGGCTTTGGCTTCACATGGACAATGCCAAGAGCTTTTGTTAGGCATTAATACACACAAAATATTTGACTAAACACATGTTGGATCCTCCTGAGTCTCTGGCAAAGAATAGTGCTTGCTGGTGTTGCAGGCTGATGCTATATATTTTCTGCTTTTTCACTAAAGTATGTCAAACTCTAGCTAAGCTGATCTTTTCCAATGTTTGGTACTGTAGTACTACAGCAAGTTATCCTTCACTTCTGTTTTCCTTGGTATAATGTATTTTTAGAGCCTTGAAACCAGGAGGTAGCAAGAAGATCCTTCCAGAATCCACTTAGGGACAGTAGTCTCTGAGTGAAGCATTGTAAAGTATTGCCAATACAACCCAAAACCTGAGCCATACAAATGGTAATTGTAGGAAGACAGAAGTGAAAAATCCTGCTTCCTCCCACTACTTTCTGCCATTATAAAGGAATTTGTTGGTGAAGTCGGTGCACAGCATTATCATTGTTCAGTTCCTCCTAGATGTTTGTAAAAATAAAAAGTTAACTTTCATCATTAGTTGGTTATGATTGTATGCAAAAGAACATATGGTGGTTGGGATTGCTTTGCCCTCCCTTGTCTCCACATCACCTCCCTTCCTTTTGAGACTGTGAAAGCCATTTAGACTCTGGAGCTTGTTTCCCTTTTTGTCTATTCTAATGTAACAGTACATGGTGGGTGAAAAAAATCTTGGACCTGATGCAGAATGATCAGGAATGAATCGTTCACAAGACTGTCTCAGGTAGAGAAAGGGCTATTGGTGTTTTCAAGCCTGCACTATGTGAACAGATATGGAAGCAGTGAACTGTGTTTGATCATCAGATCAAAGTCAGAGGAGGGCCTGAAAATGAGGACTGACGACTGGACTTGTTCATGGGAGGTGCAAGAAAATTAGTGTGCAGGACAGCAAAAGGATACCCTTGACTTTGGTTTTGAGGTGAGCTGAAAAACTGTGCAACTGTGACAAGGAAGTTGAGTTGGGAAATTAGTATGGGGCTTTTTAATATTATTTGGAGGTGTACTTCTGGCATCATTCAAGATATTATTAATTTTGTGTCTTTGCTTCACCTACTGTTTTTCTTTGGAGAAATGCTCTGTAAATCTGAGTTTAAGGAGTTCAGCTTAATATCTTAACCACCTGCATCTGACCAGACTTTTCACATTATCAGTAGATAGAAACAGGTGTTTCTAGATGCACAACACATATTAAAGTAGATAGCCAAAAATCTCTGAAGATGACTTGTGTTCTGTAAATGCTTATTGTTCTCTGACTCTGTATTGTTAGATCAAGTGTAGGTGTCAGAGTTTTAAATATTTCATATTGCAGGGAGCAAATGACTGAAGCATTCACGAATTTTGGAAGCTTGAAGAAAGGATAGACATTAGTTACTGAAATACTGTTATAAGAAACTGAATCTCAGGAACTGGAATGTTTTTTGAGTTCTAGTTGTGTGTAGAGATGGCAGGTAGAGAAACTAATGGCAGAAGAGATGGAAGGCTATGAATCTTCAGCTGTTAAGGGAGAAAGGCTTGTCTTTCTCTTTGATCAGTGTAACACCTCATTATGTAGTTCATCCTTGACTTGCACGTGCGCGTGTAACTGTGACACATTATCACCTTGCATCTTCTTTAGACTGGAAAGGGAAATGGAATATAGTAAGGATATTGTTAATTTACTTCAGGAATACTTGGGAAATCTCATAGATATGTGTAATGGAGAGAACACAGTAACAGTGTAGTAATTGAGAAACCTAATTTTTCATTGAGACAATTGGTTCCTAGTGTCCCCTGGCATTTCCAGCTGGAGGCGTCAGTGGTGTTTTTGTAAATGGAAATGTGTTCTGTGTATATAGATGTTTCCATCTGATCTGTATTACTGTATTGCAGGCTTGCTAAGGTGGAATTCCATCATTTCCTGGCAGTACCAGGATAACAGAAGAATTTTTCTTTTTTTTAAAAAGTAATTGTGACTAAGTGGAGCATGTTGTTAAAGTTCTTATTATTGTGATTGGATAGAACATGTCAAAACATTGGTCATTTAAATAAACATCTTTGAATATCCTGCTTATAGCCTGAATTTAAAAATATGAGTTTGGTCCCTGTAAATTCCCTTGAACAGGGAAGGAGAGATTCTCTGAGAAGGTTATGGATTACTGTATTAAGTAAGAAATGTGCTTGGGTTAACTGTTTTAATAAGCTTATTAATAGCACATACAATTTCCCTATATTTTATTAACTAAATATGCTGCTAAGAATGGCTCTGTAAATAAACCCTGCCTTTAATAATTTCAGTGTCCCAGTGGCTATAAATGCAGTTCCCAATTTGAAAATACAATGGCTAATTAAATGAGTAACTTTAAAAAAACTTATCACCCATGGATTTATCCAATCAGCTTGCTTAGAATTATATGTAAGACAGGAGTTCTTCCTAACAGGCAGATGTAAAAATCTTCACCTTTTTAAGGCTCAAACTGAGTATCTTTGGCTTGTCAGTTTTTGGTGGAGTTGCTAGAAGATGGTAAGCATACCAAGAGGCAAGCATCCTTTCCTCTTTCAGGATGGTAACTCTGTGAAACCTCTCCTCTGTACATCTGCTCACATTTTTGCTGTCTCTGTTTTGCATGGAATCTGTCTAGCTGCTGCAGTTAACTCCCTCTTTTGACTGCTTTATAGTGTGGTAGGATTGGGAAGATATTTATTGTTGTGTTAAGCAGCAATATTGCTTTTTTGTCATATCTTTATTTAGAGGAATATCTTCTAAGGGTGGAATTGTTATGTACAGATTTCTCCCTTGCCTGTTTGCACCTGATTTCTCCCCAGCACTGATTTGACTGGAGTCATGAAGTGAAACTCCTTTCCTCTTGCTGTCTTCTGGATTTATGGTCACAGTAGTTCTCTTCCATGCTGCACAGCCAGGTGGAGCAACTTCTGTCCTCAGTACTTAACAGATAATTGAATTTAAAAGAAGTGCCTCCAGATATGGGATAGCCCATTATATGTTTTAGTGCTTCAAAAGAGAGTGAGTAAGCAGGGTATTTGTAAGAGAAAAGGGAGAGATTTCATATGGGCTCAAGGTTCTGCAGTGTCTCAGTCCTATGTGTTCAGTATTCCCCCATGCTGGTCAGCATTCCTCTTAATTCTGTCAGCACAAGCCTGCCTTGCTCCTATCGATAACTCTCTCCTTTTTTGTTTAATCTGAATGTCCTCAATTTCCTGGATTTTCTTATACAAGAGATAAATATTAAGGGGATTATTATTTCTTGACAAATTTCTGGTGGAAAAAACCCCATGATGTGGGAATAGTGCCAAAAAACAAAACTTTCAGAAAATCAGTTAGTTTTGCTGATCTCGGTTCTTTTCTGGAGCTGCTTTTGCTGTCCTTGAGGAGGTCAGAGAAGGGAAAGGATGCCCATTTCACATCTGCTGCACTGACAAGCAACCAAATGTACCTTTTGGCTAGTGGCTGGCATTTTGGCCGCACAGAGCTTCCAACTCCCACCCTTTTACAGTCAGATGGGATGAATAGCAGAGCTGTGCTATACTGGCAGTTGGCATACGGGCTAAGTACATGGGCTGCATATGAGTCAATTCATCTGAAGTTATCCTTTCAGATCACTGCTTAGTTTTCAGCATAATCTTCTTGGAAAAGAGCTTGGCACATGCATCCCCTTTTCTCTTGGCACATGGCTCTTTTGTTTATTTTTTTAATTTTTTTTTTCCCTAGTAATTTCCTGGTGTGCAGTAGTTATCCTAAGCAGCAGTACTAGTATCTGAAAATGAATGGACATATTGCAATCTAGAGAAATGTCATGTCCTTCTGCTGTGGATTCTGAGTGATACAAGCTGTGGAGAGGTGTGTGTAGTGGGCATGCTATAAATTAAACATTCTCTTTGCTTCAGGCAGGGATAAAAGAAGGGTACTCCCACACTTTCTCATTCTTTCTCATCTTTTTTAGGCATCTGGGAATGGAATAAGCCAGTCATAAAAAGCAGGGCCAGGTCAGGGTAGATAAGTACCTTCCCCTGTTGTAAAATTCAGAATAGCATTTAAATCCTTGCCTTCCCTAATACACCTCTAGAGAATCACCCAATCACTTGTAATTACTTGCTTAAAAGAGCATGGGAACAGCTGAATTTCCCTACATTAAGATAGCTCTTTGCTATATTTCTGTCCTTTTCTGGACCAAAAAAAAGCCTCAAACTCCAGTTCATGGTTTTGGTCTTTATGATGTGCTGGCTGTGGGCAGCTAGGCTCTGTAAAAACAGGAAGGGGAGTAAAGACACTCAGTTAAAAGTTCTGTTCATATAATAGCTTTTCTATCCTTTTACCTTGTCCTCTGTATTTGGTTCATCCCCCTCATTTCACCTTGTTTTAAATTTGTAATGCTTTTGGGGGGCATCTTTGGGAGCTGTTTCTTTACTGTAGGTCTGCTGCATTTGGCATCATGGAGTCCTCCTCTGGTTGGAGCTATTACTTGCCACAGTAGCACAAACACAGATGTGCTTGGTGGGCAGGGCAAATGCATCCTGCAAGGCAGAGAGGGCTGTGAACTTATGTAACTTCAGCAGCATCTTGGAATGTAGGGGCACATATTTGGTGCTAATGGAGTAGCCAAAAGTCTTTTATAGTCTCCTGTAGTTCTTTGTTTGTCTCCACGTTGCATCATCTGTGAGTGGAAATTATGCTCCAGCAGGAGGAAAATGACCAAACCAAAAACCGTCCTACCAAAACACTACTTACATCCTGGGGCTTGAGATTTTGTGTAGAGCTTTCTGCTGAAGGTTTAGTAGAAGTGAACTCAGGAGAAGGAAAATTGCTGCTGGATTGTCTGGTCTGAATGTGTGCTGTGGGTCTGGTGTTCAGTCTTCATCTCTACTGCACCATTCCATATAGATAATGAGTGTTAGCATGAGAGTTTGATTTTGACAGTTTTGAGGCTTGCCCATTGAATTTCATTCAAGGCTGCTTTTCAGCTGCTGGAGTTCTTGCATGTGAATGGCTGCTTATTCCCTAGTCTGGTGCTGATCAGTGTCACAGGAGACAAAAATCCCAGTTGACCCTTTGTGACCTTAGTCACGTGGTCACTGAAGTAAATGGGCTGTAGAAACAGAAATACTAGTTTTCTTGCCTGTCTCCTGTATTGGGACTTTACCCTGGTCCAGAGTCTTAATGTGTATAGGTATTATATCTGAAAAGGTGTTGATCAAGGCCCTCTGTAATACAAATAACAGCAGAGACTACAGTGTTTGTGGGCTTTTCTGTCCCTTACTTCTGTTTTTACCAATGGCTATATAAACTGTGGCAGCTGTTGCTTTGGCTGCTGGCTTTTCCATTTCGTACTGAAGACTGACACATGTGGTGAAGTTGCTTATCTGTTGAGGGGTGGGTGGGTGAAAGGACAGTACGATTTCTCAGTAAATGGTGATGTGTGTGTAGGGCTGACAGCTTTGATGTATTTCCCTGTGGGGTAGAGTGCTGCCATGGAGGATGAAAGCCTGGTATCTTTGGTGTTTGGCTAAAAGCAAAGCAGCTCAAGGGTATGCAAAAGAGCAAGAGGAAAGAGCAGAGAGACATTTTCTGTAGACTATTGTCTTGTTCCTAAAGCAGCTGGAATGTGAAGGCAGTATGTAAACGTAATAGCCTGCATATTTCATATTGGGGCCTGTAAAGGTGCCATTGTGTTGTGGTTTAAGCCCATCCAGCAAACAAGAACCGTGCAGCTGCTTGCTTACTCCTGTACCAGTGGGATCAGGAAGAGGAAGTGGGGGCAGGTTTGGAGTGATGGTGTTTGCCTTCCCAAGTAACTGTTGCACATGATGGGGCCCTGCTGTCCTGGAAATGGCTGAATACCTGCCTGCCCAGGGGATGCAGTGAATTAAGTCTTTGCTTTGCTTTGCTTTGCTTTGCTTGCATGTGTGCTGCTTTTGCTTTCCCTATTAAACTGTCTTTATATCAATTCACAAGTTTTCTGGCTTTTACTTTTTTGATTCCCTCCCTGGTCCTGCCAATGGGAGAGTGAATGAATGGCTTGTGGGGATTGGTTGCTGCCTGGGTTTAAGCCATGACTCCTGGGTACAGAGCAGTTTGACAGAGTATTTGAGGTACCTACTGACAGCATGGAACAGTCTGGCATGGCACTCTGGAGCCTCCCTGTACCTGCCATCTGAAAGCTGCACTCAGGTTGTGATTGGCAAGATTTTGAGGATGCTCAGGTGAGTATTTGAATGCAGAAACCTTGGATGCTGCAGAAGATGGGGTGATGATTTAATAGGTGACTTGGGTGACTTTTTTTTTTTAAACTGGTGGAGTTCCTTCCAGGTGAGTTTCTAAGATAAAGACTTAAGTGTTCATTAACAAGTGGTATTGCTTCCCATCACTGTGTGCAACCAGGATTATCTCCAGTACTTGGCTGTTTTCTAGCTATAGGCTATTTCCTTAGTTCACCTAGCTTTGTGGTATCCTTTCTACCATCTAAAGTGTGGAGTTAAATTTTTGCTGTTAAATGTCTTTGGTGTTTTGCTCTATAGGAGACTGCATTCCAGTGGTGATGCAGGAAGGAAGGAAATTATTCTTGTGCTTGATTTTCCTGTCAGTTGAAAGCTGTGAAGGGCTTTGTTTGTCTGTAGTATGTCGTGAAACTCCATGATAGGCATACTGTCTTCCTTGACAGAGATGCTAAGTTTGTGGTACGCATTATTTTTATTGCCTGTCCACACAGCTGGGCTGGGCAGGTAAATTATGATTACACTCGTGTGTAGGTTCTTGGTTTTGGTTTTTCTTGTGTTTCTTTTTTCTTTCTGAAGCATCAGTTATGATCTCTGATTGTGTTTGCACCCCTGGATCAATTGATCAATTTGCTGCCCTCCCGTGTTTACTATGGGACTATATACTAAGCTGTGATACCTGTGGCTGTAACACTGCTGCCTCCTTGAAGTTGTTTTCCCACATCCCTTCCAAGCAGGATAAGGATAGAGAAAAAGGTCATATCCCAGTTCTTTGCTTTTCATCGGCTTATACCCTGCCTAAAATCATGTAGTACTTCAGCACCAAAGCTATTTCTTAGCTCTTTGGTAGGAGGAAATGTTGATGGAATTAATAGTCAGGATTGTTTTTGGAGATGAAAACAGCTTATGCAAAGTTGTGGCTGCTTCAGCCCAATCTCTGGTGTGCAATTTTTCCTTTCTTTTATACAATTCCATGATTTTACTTCCTTGAGTGTCAGGCAAGGTGCAACTTAAAACATGTAGAAAAATTGTGTTCCACTTTGCATTGAGTATCAGTAAAAAGTAGTGAAGTGAGAGTTCTGGGTACCCATTTTTCTTCTGTGGGAAAGATTAAATATTAAGCTGATAGTTTTACATAATATGGATGTGGCAAGATATGCCTGTTCTCAGGAGAGCTGAGGTTTGTGGGTTTCAGCAGGTGAAAAGAGAAAAGAGCTGTTAATCATAACCCAACTGCTGATTCTGAACTATCTGGTATTTCTTTTTGTGTGGTCCTCTTTACTCAACTTTCAGGACCACTTTTGTCCATGGCCCGTATAATCAGTACTTATGGGAGCGCCTGTATGCTGATGGGGGGGCATGTCTGCTGTGTCTCAACAAGACTTACACTGGCGACTTTGGTCAGTGCTGAGTGCTTTGGTAATCTCAGCCAGGTATCTGCACTCTCTGAATGACTGGTGGAGCAGAGCTAAAATTAGTCACTGCAGACTAAACTGCCATGTGGTTAATATTGATCTACCTGCACCTGCAGAACTAATAGCTCAAGCTTTGCTGACAAAGCATTTCAGGGGAGGGAGAGGGAAGATGGATGTAACATAGAGGCTGTGGCTGATTTATAAGTGCTGATTTATTGAGCTACATGCATAGTAGGAATTCACAAGGTGCAAAACACAGTGTGTACATTACTGCATGAGGAGCTAGGCTGAAGATGGGGGTGGAAAAATGTCTTCAGTATGTAGTGTTTTAAACACTTGTATATGTAAATCAGTATGTTACCTGTCAGCCAAATGTTACTGATCTCAGCATCAGGAGTGAGACTACCGGTCATTTGACTTTACACTTGAAAACTAGGCATGAGTTATTTTCAGTCATTACTTGTGAAGTGTTGACAAATTGTGGAGTGACCAACTGAAGCAAATATTAACAAACAGAAATGTATAGAAGCTTAAATAAATTAAAAGTGGCATACTGTCATCCTGTGGAACCTTCAGGTGATGTAGAGACGTGTGGATGCTGATAAAAATCTGAAGTATTCTACTACAATATTAAACCACCCAAAGTCATAGGTATCATTAAAGAGATCATGGGGAATTTATGCCAAAGATAGGAACTTCTAGTTCTTTCTTGCTCCTGGGTTTACATTATAAAATGCTCTGTCAAAAAGAAAAGGTTTGTATTGGTATGACTTCTTTTCATGTTTAGATTCTGTATCAGCCATTCTTACAAGCCGTAACAGAGATCTCATTTATGGTGCCATGTTAACATAAAACATTACTAACCTTTTGATTCCAGGATCTCCAGTCTTTCTAGAGCCTGGGTAGCTGATTTTACATATTAAATATAAAACCAAGTAAGGGATAAAGAATTCTGAAAGTGGAACAAGCTACTACAGTACCTCTTTCTCCCTGCAAAGCGCTGGAATAGTGGTACTCCTTTTCTGTTGTCCTCATGGATATTTGAAGAAATTAAACTTGGTAAAATTTGCTGTGCAAGGCAATTGTTAGGGAACTGCTGTTGTGTCAGCATGGCGTAAAGATGTTCCGGGTACAGAAATGACTTAGCAACAAACCAGGAGGTCTCCTGAAGCTTCCTTTGTCGTTGTTCAAAATGCAGTTATAACCCTTCTCTTTCAGGAAACTAAAACAGAAATGCTTATTGCAGTGTGTGACAGGATTTATAAACTGTAACACAGAATCAACGTTCTTAAATCTCAGTCTCCATGTCTGCTTAAAGTTTTCCACAGATTCATGTCTCACACATAACTTGAGCCAGGCCTTTTTATTTCTTATGGACCTTGGGTAAAAGGTGAATGATCTAGTAAGAAGAATGTGATTTGTTCTTTAAGTAAAAAAAGCAACAGCGAGGCATATCTGAGCTGTAGAAAGCACACATAATCCTTGCCAGAAATACTGCAGTCTCTAATTGAGAAGCAGCTAGTCTGCAGCCAAGCTGGCTCTGGAGGAAAGATGAGAGTGTTTGATCTCAGCTGTGTTACCACCTGTATCATGCCAGGGAAGTTAAATGCACTGAAAGAGCTCCACTTACCATTGATTTTATTTCTCCAAATGAAGAATGTGTTGACAAATGGCTGATGAAATGAGGTAGCAGTGGGTAAATGGGCACCCTACCACAATCCCTTTTTTTTTTCTGTTGGAGCAATAACCCTGGCACCATTAAAACAGATGCTTCTTTGCAGTAATGGCAATGCTATGAAAGTGAGTGGTGGGCCAGTTCCTGCCATTTGAGATAATGTGATGAAAATCTGAGATACAATAAAATTATTTAGAACCAGGAGAAAAATACATGGCTTTAAGAGCTCCAGTACCTGCTATTATGTTTCTTCTCTCCCTCGTGCCAGTGTTCATATCCGAGAGCCCTCCTTAGATAAAAGGGTTTACAATGGGAAATACAGTTGTGTTGCAGTGGGGCAGTAAAAGCTGGAAGGAGCTCTGTGCATAGAGACCATTGTGAAAAGAGAATGTGTAGTGCTTCCAGCCTTCCCAAAGTAGCTTGAAAAGGAATAAAGGATCAAAATACAAAAAGAAAGATGCACGAGAGCAGTCTGCTCTAAGAGTCTAGGGAGTAAAGACATATGAGGAGGGGAGCTGAGGCAGCTGGGGTTGTTTAGTCTGGAGAAGGCTCAATGATGATCTTATCACTCTCTACAACTACCTGAAAGGAGGTTGTAGCAAGATGGGGTTTGGCCTCTTCTCCTAGGTAACTGGTGACAGGACATGAGGACATATCCAAGAACCTCCCCTGGCACAGCTTGAGGCTATCAGGAAGAATTTTTTTCACTGAAAGGGTGGCTGAGCATTGGAATGGACTTCCCAGGGGGGTGGTGGAGTCAGCAGCCCTGGAAGTGTTCAAGAAATGACTGGATGACAGTGGTGACACTTGGTACTATGGTGTAGTTGGCATGGTGGTGTTTGGTCAAAGGTTGGACTCGATCTTGGAGGTCTTTTCCAACCTTGATGATTTTGTGATTTTTATCTGCTGTCAATGAACATGGAGACAGTCTCCCAGTGTGTCGTGGCTATCCATCCACCCTGCCAGTTATCCATTGCCTAGGGTCTTGGGAATGCCACACACTGGAGGGGTTCTTATTAAAGCAGTGGCACCTTAATTCAAAGAGGGACTATTTGAAGCCTTCTTTAATGGACTCTGCTTTATTGAAGCTTTCTGCTCTTGAGTTTATTCCCTGAGGTCTTTGACTGCAAATACTGTATAGAGTAACCTGATCTGTGACACTGGGATGAAAAGAAAACTGAGGAGGCAGAAATCCAGCTGACCTAGCATGTGGAAGTTAAGAGCTCAAAGTAATGAATGAGTGGCATTGAATTAAATTGAATTAATCACATTGGGCTGTTCAATGGGATATTAAAATCTATAAGAATCAATAACCTTAGAACTGTTGTATATCAGCTTAAATCACGTATGATGACTGACCAGTTTGTTTAATCTGTCTAAGAGGGTTGGCATTGAGATAAAAGGAAATAAACAATGTTAAATGAGAGGAATAATATAACCAAATTCTTAACTCTAGAATGAGACAGACCTGATAAAAACTTAATTGTGTTCTAGGTATGTGAGGTGGCCCAACAGGATCTCCATTGAAAACAGCACGCACAGATGTTTAAAGTGTCTTCTCTGGGTGATTTGGGAGGACGGGAGAAAAGTCTGGGAACAGGCTGGTTAAAAACTTCATGTCAAAGGGGTGGTATGCGAGAAAATGGCCTTCTCTGTTAATGGTACTTCTCTATTAAAAATGCAATTGTGAAATACTATACCATTCAGCGTAAAGCCCACCGCAGGAGGAGGGGAGAATGAGGCCAAGACAACACTAAAATTACTCTGAAAAGCAGGAAGAGTGTAATACTAAACAAGACCTTTCCTGTAGCTTGTATCTTGCATTATTATCAGTTTCACTAGCATCTGGATTCAGTAGAGACCACTTTCTTCTTCATTCCAGGTATCTTACATTGTTATTTCTGAATTGACCTGCAAGTAATAAGGAACCAGCTCTTTTGAATTTAATTCTTTTGCAGATTTTTGAAATCCCAGACTAGGTCTTAAGGTGGCTTATGCTCTTTCCTTACAGGCATCTTTAAGGTATTTGAATTATTTTTGTGATAGAGACCTGGAGAGATAAAGTGCAAGAGTTAGTAATTACTGTTATTTTTCCTGAATAATTCCAAAGTGGCTATGTTTAATTTTTACCAATTTTTTCAGTTCAGACTGAATTGGTTTGAATGGAGTGGTGAATGATGTCTTGGCTAGTATACACAACTTGCTGTGTGCAGTAGTGCTTTGTTTTATACATCTATCAAAAAAAATAACTGGGGTGTTGGAAATGACACATGGATTTCTCTCTGGCAATAAAGTACCTGACTGGCTGTGTTATATTATAGTGATGGTTGCAGTATAACAACCTTGATAGATAAAACAGTAGCTAACCTTTGGGCTGGGACATCTAGGTCAGCAGTTTAAAATTGGAGACTATCCATATCGGCTTACATTTCCATCCTTGTCATCTAATACTCGGCATTTGTTGTTCCATGTGCCCAAATGTCTACATGCTACAGAAGTTCCTAGTTGCCTATTTAATGTACAAATGACATGGTATTTTCTCTGATTTGCTACATTTACTTTGTACTTTTACTTACTTATCTTCTCCTCTGTGAGTCCATATTTAATATTAACTGCAGTGCAGATCAAATTTATCTCTGTGAGGATGAGCATTTGAACTTGGTGAGTGAATGATTGACAAGGTGCAAGTATTTTTGTGTCAAGGCTGTGACATGTCATTTGTTGAAAAAGCTATTCAGCCGAATGCTGTACTCATCTGAAAGCTGGGAGTGAAGAATATGCCAGATTCTCAAAAGGATGCTGCTTGATGTCTAGTGGCACCGTTAGTGACATTTTGATGTTAATGAAGAAGGGAGCACTTTGTGCTCTGGAAATTATGCTTTTTAAGGTTAGAAGAGGATGCTTTATGAAGTCTGTGCTGCACTGCTGCAGTCCATGTAGCCATCCAGTTTTGCAGTAGCTAATGAAGTTACAGTTTGTAGGTTGCTGTGGTCTGTAGTGTTTGCCAATCACTTGGTGCTAAAACTGTATGAAAGACAGCTGAAACAGTTTAAATGCCTCTCTGCTAGTGCTTTGCTGCATAAGCACTTGCTCAGGGTGCCACATGGATGTTAAAGTTTGTTAATAGGAAAAGGGGAAGTGTTGGGGAGGTTGTGCCTCTATTAAATTGTGTTCCACAATGAAAAGGAAATCTGAAGAATTGTGGAGATGGATTGACCCAAGTTAATGCCACCTTCTCTAGTGTGGAAACCTAAAATGCTGCCACTATTAGGTGCTCAGCTCTCAGAAGCACTGCTGTTAATTAGCAGCTGTTTCCCTGTTTTGTGAGAATATTGGCTGCAAATGAGCAAGTTTTAAGAGCTATGTCAGATGAATTTACTGATCTAAAACTACAGTGTTCCTGATGCATGGAGTGTCTCTTGGATTTTACTTCTAAATGAATCAGTAGATCAATTGATGCTTCACTAGCGTTTCTTTAGTGGGAGATGGAAAATATTTCCTACTATAGGATTTGTAGGGTTTTTTACTTTCAAGTCTAATATGGACTTCAGTATTTTAAAATGGGTCTTTTGCCTAGGTGTGCTACATCTCTTCTTCAGACTTATGTTTCCAAATATTCTAATAGAATGACCATAGAAGTCACAAAAAAATCAGTTTAAGAACATGTAAAAATTGTGATGCCTTAAGTTATTGTGCAAGGAACAGTGTTTTCTTCACATGATAATAAAAAGGTTGGTTTTGTTTGGTTCCCCCCCCCCCAACACCTAACAGACTTCTGAAAAATGAATGAATTTTGTTTGGGTGGAAGAGAGGAGGAAAGGTGCTCTAGAGACCAATCTTTACCAGGAGTTGAAGACTGCTACCTTGTGGCTCTGGCTGTAGATTTCATCTCACCCATTTCTTATAGATACTGATGTGTTGCTGCATCTCTCCCTTTTTGATATTCTAAAGCCACAAGTGGTCTGGCTAACGATAACACCATGGCCTGAAAGATCAGAGCACTGAGTGTGTATAGCCATGGCTATTGTTGTTCCATTTGATGGACGTCCTGTATGCTGGTTGCTTTGCTTTAATTTTTTGGGGAACAAAATTCATTAAAATCTTTTCACTGCTCTTTTCCTGAGACAAGGCTGGGGGGGAGGTAGAGGAACATCCTGCCACTATACTGTCTCTGTTAAATTGCTGCCGCAGATGCTGTCTTGGCTGCTGGTAACAGTGTCAGAAATGGCAGCAGCCTTCTGCAAAAGTGGTTTAAAAATAGACCCATTTGGGTATGCTTGTTCCCTTAAAGGGACATTGTCAGTTTGATTTAGTCCCAACATTTTAGCTTGGTTGCTGTTAGCTATGCCATCCCTTCTGAGTTGCCAGCCAATTTGGCCAGGTCCGCAATGGGTTTGGTATTGTTTTACATAGAGGCAAATATGCTTTGAACACAGCATAATAAAGTTTTACTAAACCTAGTAAATAGATGCTACCTTTTTTTTTTTTTTTCTTGTGTCTGTTGCCATGAAAGCAAGGCACAAGTAGTATTCCCTTGCCAGTGTTGTTGCCCTTGCAGTTGAAGGCCTTGTGCAGTTAGGTTACAGTTATCCATGTCTATTCAAAATACACCCCTTGTCTGTTCTTTGCCATACTGCCATCACAGGATGCTCAGCATCCTGCTTTTTTTTCTGAGATAGAAATGTTATGCCTTCCTTTGTGTCTTTCTACCAAAATTAATTTGGGCAATGCAGTGGGGTAAGATCGGAAATGCACACCCCCCATCTTCCATCTATCTTAAAAGCCCAAGGCTGCTTTTAAGGGTGAAAGTGGTTCTTTGAAATGATGAAGTTTCTTGGGTTAGTGACTTCCTCTCTTCAGAACAACGCAGCGCAGTACTGCTTGTGTCAGGAGGAAAATAAGAAGCTTGCCCTACAACAGCTCCCCCAATAAGACTTTTGTTGTCTATCATTTCTGTCAGAGCTAAACATTCTGGCTCTGCCCAGTGTAAACACAAGATGTATTATGGCCCTGGAGAGCAGAGCAGCTATAGTCACATAACTGCAGTGATTGGTAAGGAGATCCATGTTTTCATCCTGAAAGCTCTGTTTCATTTTCTTCCTGCCTGTAATGTTTGTTCCGCTCTGTGCAGTGGGGTGGTACTTGACAGCACTGAGCAAAGGCTGTGAAAGCTGACTGAAGCAGGTTGAGAAGGGACTATTGAAACAAACTCTCAAGCAATTACATCTGGCTTTGCAGTGGTACCATCTATTTAATATCCTTCTCCTCCACCATCCTTTCCATGTTAACTGCTTCTTTCTCCTCTGCTGCCTTATTGCCCTTCTGCAATGTTTCTTACTCTTTGACATGTCCCCATCTCTTACATCAACTATCACTTCCATCTAGGCCCTCTAACCCCTTTGTAGCCTGGTTTCCACTTGTCTAATCATTTTTTCAGTAAGAGTTGGATTTTGCTGACATCTTTAAGCTTCTGTATCTCCTGACTTTGAGAGTTCATCATTGATTTTAATTAGAGCCCATGCCTAGAAGGCTTCAGCCAACAGCCTCTCCTCTCATGGTAATGACTTGTTACCACTTTCCCAAATATGCTCACTTGTGCACAGTTCTCACAGTTGCTCTGATTTGTGGTCTCTGATCAAGCCATGCAAAGTAGGGCAGCATTTCAGGGGTCCTCTCCCTGCTTCTCTTGGATGGGCAGGTCAGGAAGCAGCTGTGGAGGGTTGTCCTCTCAAAGGAGTCTTGAAAAGCTATTGTGGTAATTTGAGTCCTTGAAAGTGTGCTAGATGGAGGCACCTACCATCTAGCATTTTGACTTGTCCTTTCTTGGTGCTTGCTCCTGGCTTGGTTGTGCTTCAGTGAGATACATGAAGCACATCCTGTGACAGGTATGTAGGTGCTGGAGCCAATTTACCCTGTGCATCCATAAGCAGTTTTTAAAATTATGGCATGTCTGTCTCTTTGTGACACTGATGATGTTCGTTCCTGGATCTGTGGTGAGGTTCCAGAAGCCTGGAAGAAACCTAATGTTGTGCCAATGCATAAAAAGGGAAAACAAGACAAATCCAGTAATTATAGCCCTGTCAACTTGATGTTTATCCCGGGCAAAATAATGAAATGGCTGATTAAAGGATTTGAGTAGCAAAGAGTTAAAAAGAGTAATATAATTAATGTCAGTCAAGTTGGGTTTATGGAAAAGAGATCCTGTCAAACTAACTTGATATCTCTTTTGATAAATTTAGTTGATTAAAGGAAATTCTCTAGACATCTCTAAAGCTGACTTGCTACCACAGGACATTTTGGAAAAAAGTGATAGAGAACTAGCATGGCACACACTAATGATATTACCAACTGGCCAGCTGTGACAGGTCTCTAAATGTGATGGTTAACAAGGAATCATTGCTGAGCATGTGTGTTTCCTGCAGCATTTGGTTCCTAGATCTGTTGTTTAATACTTTTTAATTAGGTGAGTGTAGAATAACCCCAGACCATTAGTGATTAAAGTCTGCAGTTATGCTTCCCCAAGTCTTGTGACAATAAGGAAGATGGTACTCTGTAATACCAGGTTTCCAAGCCAGTAGTACCATATAGGAAAATGTAAGCAAGCAAATGTGGAGCTTTCTAAAAGGGCTAAAAGTTAAATTTGGCATCTAGGAACTAAAGAGGCGATGGTTGCAGTGGGAGACCCTTTTGGGAAGGGCAAGACTCTGGGAGGGACTTGAGGCATCTGCTGAATAACCAGTTCTAAAGTGACCACAAGGATTAATGAGGTCTTTGGGTGTGAAAAGGAGGGATTTTAAAATGAGAGGCTAGAGGTAATTCCTTTGTCACTAGTGCAATTGCTTTTGTGATAGTGTGCCTGGCTCTCGTTTCAACAGTGCTAGAAGGATGCTGATAAATTGGAGGAGGATCAGAGGCAATGTCAGAATGATTAAAAGGTCTGAAAAAATGTCCTTTAGTGGCATGCTCTGAGAGCACAATCTGCTTTAGCTTATTTGAGCAGAGGTTTAAAGGTGGCTTGACCAGTCTACAAGCACCTATATATGGACCAGAAATGTTCTTCTGTCTAGCTGACAAGTGTGCTGTGATTGCTGCTGGCTGGAAGTTGCAGCTGGACCAATTTAGACTAGAAGAAAGAGCTGTGTTTGAAAAGAATGGAGCTAATTAACCACTGGAGTGTTTTACTAAGGGCTGTCATGGATTTTTCTTCACTGGCAATTTCACTCTTCCTTGACAGCTTGCTCAAGTCAAACCAGGGACTTCATTTAGGGACTAGTATGATCTGTGTTTTACAGGAGGTCAAAAAGAGTGATTGGTTTGGTGTCTTCTAGCTGTAGGATCTGAGAATGCATTACAGTAGTTCTTGGCAGTGCTGGGTAGTTTGCTCCAGCAAATAGGAGACAGAAGATCTCTCTTGTTTTAACTTGTGTAAAATGGATGCAATTTAAGAAAATTAGACATTAGTTCACATAATGAATAACCTTGATTTTATCAGTTTGAAGTTCTATTTTTCTGCAATTTGACAAGTTTAAATGGCATTCAGGTAGCTTTTCATGTAAGGTGTCACTCTGTTTCCTTACTAATGCCTGAGCAAGTACCTTACCTATTGTCAGATTGTTAATTCTCAGTTATTAAGTACTCAGGTGCTTCTTCATTGAAAGGACTGTCAGTTGTCAATGTGGATCATTTAGATTAAGAACCCAGCCTGTCAGATGCTCCTCTGCTTTTACAGACTAGCATCCAACAGCATGAATGTCTTTCTGGAATGTAGCCTTTTTTAAAAAAATATTTCCCCCCTTCCAGAAAAAACCTACAAGTAATCACTAGAAAGGAATCCACATTTCCACATTCTACTTGGGTGTGCAACACCTACAGATACATGCGTGCATAAAATTTCTTCCTGCTTCATTTAGTCATAATGCAGAGGGAAGAAACTGCTTGTTTCTGAGTTGAGATTTGGTTTTGCTCTGATTATGTTATCTAGTTTGGAGCTTAACAGGGTTTAGGTGATTGCCTGGCCTTCTTTCTTGGAAGAGAAGCATTGTTCTAGGACTTGGGAGACCAGATATCATCTGTTGAGCCTGCCAAAGGACTCTGGTGTGACCAAAACTTTTCTTTTGTGCCTGTTTCCTGTTAACAGGAGTATGAATAGCAACCTTTATTTGTTTTGCCTTGATGTATTTAAGGACTTCATGGCAGGAGAGGTTTTCTTGGCTTTTTCTGAGGGTCTCTATGTATAGCACAGCAGAAGGATTTGAGAAACTTGTACTCTTTGCTTCCCAGCTTTAAAAGAATCCTGTAATTTGTTAACAAACACATTTAGGGTCTGGGTACTTTGAGAGCTGGCTTGAGGCCAGACTGAGAGGGAGTGTTTGTTTAATGTATGTTTATGTGGGTACCTCAGAAGAGCTCTCTGGAACCTGGACCCCTTGTGAAACCCCTTCTTATTGTGGCAGCACAGGTTTGACTTTGCCTGTGCTGTGGCCGGGTAACAGGATGGCTGGTGTTAGATCAGTGTGTGTTGTGTATGCACAGTAAAATGCAGTTGTGCACAGCACCTATCTAGCTCTCTCCATCTTCCCTATGATGTTTTGATCAGAGGCTGTGTAGGATCTGTGTTTCTGGAATAACTGAATAGTAACCTAGTCGAAGGAAAGTATTTGTAGAGGAGGAGACTCCTAAGAGTAGTCACAGAGTAGTTGAGTAGCACTGGCAGAATACAACCAGGGCTTGTGTAAGTGGAACTGTATCTCTGTTTGGTTTTCATGAAGCCTTATTCTGACATAGCCAGTTGCTAAGTTTAGCCATACCTACCTCACTAAAGTCAATGTGGTCTTGCGATGATCTAACACCTTTAGTTTCTAACTTGGGCAGCTTTCATCAAGAGAAATGTCATAAAGCTAATCTCTAGTCTGGAGTGACATATCCCTTAGCAGCTGAAAGAAATTGAGGCCTTTTAGTTTTTTTCCTGTTGGTTTCCCCACTACCATCCGGGAGCACATTCCTTATGCTCTATTTGGTTTTGTCTTTTGCCATTATCAAGACTGTCTCTGTAATGTGAGGGCCCCCCTTCCTGAACATGAAATACAGAGGTAGGTGAGAATTTACAGTTAATTATGCACTGCAGTGTCATTCAGCTACTTGCATAATATTTAATTAAAGTGGTTATATTCTGTTGTCTCAAGCTCTTTGTTGGGGACTGTCCGACTTCATGGTTTACTCTGGTAGTGGATCTTCAAAACTGTTGCAGTTAAGACAGTAAGTCAATACTGTCTTCTGTGGCTCACACGGAAGGCTCCCAGACTTTTCTCTCCATTAATAGTTATACAACTTGACTAAGTCCTGATTTTAGCCTGAATGTGTATGGTTCAATACAGATGCCTGTATTGTATAACCTCCTTGTATTGTTATTTAAAGTCTTGTGTGGGGTGATTGTAACATTGAAGTCTGTTCCTCTGCTCCTGCTAGGAGAGCAATTAATGAAAACTGTCCTCACAACATCAATTGTCATTAGTTTTTTGATACAGGATATGTGCAAGCATATGCTCCAACCTTTAGTCTTTGAAAAGAAGTTGGCTAATAGTGAGTACCAAAGATAAATTTGACCTTAGAAGTTTGATCCGTTGATTTCTATCCGATTTGCTGAGAACAGAGAGACAAGGAAGAATGGCTTGGATAGTTATATAATGCAGGGATTCTTATGAGATTACAGAGAAGTTGGCAGGAAAATAATAAAACTGGAGTAAATAAGTAATAATTTATTTTCTTTCTTCCTAAGTAGAAGTGAACTGATTGCAAAGCCTGGGTGAAATTGTTCTCAACTTTAGAAAGGCTGGCTCTGAATGTAATGCTTATGTCTTAATCCTACCTATGATAAATT
The DNA here is from genome assembly GCA_013400915.1 of Pardalotus punctatus. Taxonomy (NCBI): domain Eukaryota; kingdom Metazoa; phylum Chordata; class Aves; order Passeriformes; family Pardalotidae; genus Pardalotus; species Pardalotus punctatus. Next base: position 233,983 of record VZTX01007314.1, on the reverse strand, counting down.
TGTTTTCAGCCCAGTGATTTGACAAAGGTCCTGATCTGTGTTCTGTCTGGCAGGCAATGTGAATGTCATCATTATGCAGCAGATAGCCCAGGTGGCAACTAAAATTTTGTAGTGTGGCTTATTTCTTTTAAGTACCTTTCTGTTGGAGACTTGTTTGGAGTATAGTCTGATTACCTGTTAAGGAAGCAAAATATTGTGTTGGCATGGAACTCTTGTTCATTCTTCTTGTTGCCCCTCAAAAAATTAATCTTTTGGGTAGAAAGCAGAGATTTGGAGAAAAATAAATACAGAGAGAATATTTTCAGTTTCTTACCCTGGCAGAATGAAATGCTTTTTTGAGTTTGATGGAGGTGGCTTGTAAGAGGGGTTGTCTAATTATGTAGTATTTCTGGTTTTGGTCTTTGCAGTGTTCAGGAAACTATTGTCTCAGGTCTGGGCTTTTGCTGAAAAGAATTTTTAGATTTGGAATGTGAAAAGTATTTTTTGAGTATTGATTCTTGATTTACTTAGTTAATTTAAAAATAAGCAAATTTAAAAAGAAGCACTTGTTCTTCATAGAAATTCTGTCAAATATTGCTACTGCTTACCAACAAATAATTGATTAAAATAAAAAGGCAAAGAAACACTTAAGCATTAGACATAAAAAACTCTGGCATATATACTAGAGCTGATATCAATTCAAAATGCTACTAGAACTGACCATTTATGGTTGAACAAATCTTAAAATATGTTGTTCTCTTCCACAAAGGACCGTGCTTTATTTTGAAATGAATTAATGTGTGATCTAGGTTTCAAATTTGCAAATCCTTGTGATTCCTGTAAAGATGTAGAGCTATGAGTATCATAGGTGACTATTTAAGTCTTTGTATTAAGGTGCATAAGTACCTGAAATTGAGTGCTAAGTCTGAAAAGTAATTTTAGAAGGAACCTACTAACAAGGACTTAGGTTTGCAGGTCAGGTTGGAGTTTTTTTGATGAATGGCTTAAGACAGAATTTTACAAAGTAAGAAAGGAAGTAAGTCTCTGTCTTGATTCATTATAAGAAAGAAAAAAAAAATAAGGTTTTCATCTTGTGTATCTGCACTGTCTTGACTTTGACTTTTGTTTTCTGTCACTTCGGAATTTATTTCCTAGTTGGTGTCATAGCAAAATTATGAACCTGGTATAGTCTTAACACACTCTTATATTGTCCCTCCAGCATTGCCTAAAAGACCTGTTCAGAAAGCATGGTTTTACTGGAAAACCTGCAAAACCTGGATAAGCTTCTTTCATTCCTTATACTTTGAGTAGCTTAACCTATTGCTGTGTTTGCCACTCTGCCTGAATAAATGTAATGGTTAGGACAGGTCAGGTTGGAACTCTACAAAGCCACTATGGGCTTCTCAAAGCTGACTGTAGTGACGGTCATGCAAAGTTGTGTCCTAGCAAAGGACAGTTACTTTCAGAAGTCCTCCAAGGCTGGCTCCATCACTGCTGAAGTTGCTCTGCTGGGAAGGTATCTTAGATTCTGGCTGGGAACACATCCTGTGGTTGAGTGATTAGAGATGACCTGCATTCTGTCCTGGCCATGTCTCTGGTTTGCTGGGTAGCCTCGGGTGAACCATTCCCATTTTTTCTGTCCAGTTCTGTATTTGGTGAGCAGGGTTGAGAATTCTGGTTTCCTTTTAGATGCAAAGTGAAATATACAAATTTCTCTCGGTGAGCATTCCCAGTGCAGGAGGAGACTTGTCCTGGTACTCTTGAGCTTCTGGTGAAAAGTGCTACCAAAAGTCTTAGGTACTGTTTATTCTACCTCTTTGTGTTGCAGGTCTTTTAAGTGAGCTCCAATTCCGATTAAAGCTCTAAAGTTTCAAATTTCTAATACAAGGAGGAAGAGGGACTTTTCTGTCAACGAGATAATAATTGGTAGGAAGGAAAACCCTTATAAGGGCATCTTCATATTTTTAAGTCAGGTTTTGATTTTATAATATTTTAAATTAGTCATGAAGCAGTGGCTTTGTGAAGCTTCACTTTTGTTGTTGTTGTTGTTGACAGTACTTAAGAAAAGCTAGCGTTTAGAAAATTATTTACACTGGGCACTTCAGCAAAGATTACCCGAAGCTGCCTGGTTTCTATTTTGTGCATATTTGTAAACCTTGCTCTAATATGTAAAATGCCAGTAGGTGGCAATCAAGAATATACAGGCTGATGCCTCTGTGTTGTGTAGGACCAAAAAGCTTCTTGTGTATGACAAAATATCAGCTTTTAACAAGCATGCAAAACTGGAGTGCCTGGAATGAGTGGAAACTTGCGCAGAGATTGCTTTGGTCTCTTAGTCTGTAGTTAATATCTGTTTCCCCTAAGGAACAGATAGGGATTAGATGTTCATAAAGCACTTGTAGCTTTGATTCAAAGTGTTTTACCTTCCAGCTTTCTCCACCTAAACTTTCACCTTTTGGGCTGTTGAGAGCAGCCCCGTGTATGTTGGGAGTCGGAACATGTCCTTGCATTGCAGGGAGCTGTGTCCTCTGGCCTGCTGTGTCTGATGCAGAACTGCTGTCTCTGCATGGTGACATAAGGATCCTGCACCAGTGCAGCCAGGAGAGAAGCTGTATCTATGTGTGACTCAACAGTGCTACTCCTTTCAGAGCTTATTTTGCCATCACAGGTTGCCATGATTTTGTGTTACTTTCAAAGCCACTCCACTATAGTGACCTGGGAACTCACTCTGGGCACATGAAGAGTCATGAATTGAAAACAACTTCACTATAACTGTACTCAAGTCAGGCACGGGGAGGATTTTTCTAGCTTCCTTTGCCCCGGTGGGATAGGAAAAGATTACTGTTCACTAATGAAGTTAACGGTTGATAATTTGCTGGTAATTGGATGGACAGATTTATTTTTGGTGCAGCAGGGAAATCTTATTGCTATACATAAAATTTCCAATGAAACAGTTTGTAAGATTAAATTGCAACTGACAGTGCAGCGTTTGCCACTACCATTTACCAGCATAGCAAATGACTTTTTCCCACATCTGCCCTAAGCTTGATCTTTCCTTATGATAGGAGACTGCCATGGAAAGGAGAAAGGTGCAAAGATTTTACTTTGTGGAGGCCTTTTTTGCAAAAGAGATGGCTGTGACATGAGGTCATTTGAAACATTGACTGCTTTGTATTGGTATTGTTAAAGCATTGTGACCTACATTGCTTGGGCACTGTGATCTGCTCCAATTAATGGATCTGTCAGCACAGATTAATTATAAAACTGACAACTGCTTCTAGATGTAGTGGGTGCTGGTGACCTCTAATCATGAGAGGAAGATGTTGGCTTCTGCTTTGTGTGTGTGTGATAATGTAATTTGTATGCATCTGCTTTGTGGAAACAGTTTTTTTTAAATGACAAATCCTGTGTACCATTTTGAATTATTTTTACCAGATTTCAGTTTCTTAATATATGAGAAGTCTGTAATGCCAAATTGATTCACATCTTGGAAATTTGCTTCTAGTCCTGCATTTTGCTTTACTTCAAAAGAATCTGTGTAATCATCATTGCATTCTGTCATTAACTTCACTAGTGAACTTTTCCTTATATTAGGTGACTGCTTTTCAATCATTGCATGAAAAAGGCACTGGAAGTAAGGGATATTGTTTGAACCCCCTTTTATGTGGCCCTGTATGGTGGCAAAGAGCATAGACTACTTTATAACAGACAAAAATAATGTATCTAATTCTTGTGCAGCCTGTTCTTGATTCCACTCATCTTCCTAGATCTGCTTTCAATTATCTTGGTTTCTTCCCTGTATTTCCAGAGGGAAGATTGAGCTAGGTATTTCAGATGGCAGTTTGATTTAGAAGTTGCCTATCTGTGTGTGGATAGTTTCTAAGCTTTGCTAAACAGAGCCAAGAAAGAGGGAAGTTGTCTGCTTTAGTCACTCTTCTGAGTGGGAAGAGATTAGGCAACTTTACTGCGATTTTTCAGGTTACCTTCTCTGCCTTTATCCCTTTGAAAGGCCTCCCTTTGTATTTGCAACTCAACAGTGTACAGGAGAAGTTAAGATTGTTTTGCCAGTGTACATTAGTTTGAACTCATGCAAGTTAAATACCATCTGCAGTGTGTTGCTTGGTCCCCCATAATGTTACAGTACAACTGTAGTGTCTCAGATTTCATAGCTCTCATCAACTGAAACAATTAACTTTTGCTAGAAAACTTGTCCTACTCCACATCCACTTCTCTTGTGGTAGACAAAAGTCCAGGAAACAGGGACCCTCAAAATCAGGCTGTGACTTCTCTAAAGGCCCAGGCAGCAGGCAATCATGGGAAAGGAATAGGGTAAGAACGTGACATTAGTGTCATGTCACTTAACCGTGAGATGTTTCTGTATGGGAGAGGAATGTTCATACTGATGTGTTCCCTTTTGATGGCTGATCTTTAATATTTCATGAAACCAAACTAGTTCAGAAACATAAAGAAGCCTTTTACTAAAGTGATTTTCTAGAGCAGACTTGGCATAATACACATAGGCTAAGTCTAGCCAGAAAACTGTCAAGCTTCTTCCTCCATTTTCCCTTCTCTAATAAGCTGAGACACATTGCTCTTATGCTTCAAGGCATCCCAGGAAGCTGGAGATCCCATGCTTCTGAACTGGTACAACTACAGACATTTTCTCTAGGATTCATCTACTGAGTCTTTCAACTGGTCTAGAAAAAAATTTCCTGTGCTTCAGTGCACAGTAGCAAAATTGTCCAAAGCTGTTTAGAAATATCTATTCACAAAAATCTTTTATTTAAATATTTGGACAGGTCTGAAATTGTACAATGATCTAGCATGAAGCATGAGCATATTGTAGGCAACTTGTATTCCCCACACTAGGTAACATAAACCATTTTTTGTGGTATGTGTCTGTCTGTTATATCTTCCATTTAAGAAAGTTTTCCTAAATTCATGTAGCTGTTGGGCACAAACTACATTTATTTTTTGTCAGTAATGAGGGAGAAAGTTTTTAGGTGTATGGTAAGTGTTGCCTTATGAGCACTTTCTTTGACACCTTCACTGCCTTTTCAGCTTCCCTATAATCCAGGTGTTGCCAGTTTCCTCATGCTTAAACTTGTGGACTGCTGAGAATTCACCACATTGAAACTTTTGTCTCATGCCTTACCCACAATAACTAAAGCTATACACATCAACACTTTAAAAGGGGATGAAAATTCCATCCTCTTGTATATGGACTCAAAATGGCAATGTTCAAATAACACATAAAGCTTCATGGGTCCAGAGGAAGCAGAAATCCTGATCCATTTGTACCTTACCCTATTGCCCCAAAGAGTCCAGATATCTCATTTTTTTATACCCTCCCCCAAGACTTGTATTGCATGTCAGCATGCATTACAAATTTTTTACACTGTACTAAGTACAACATCCCCTCCAGCAAGAAACTCTGATTGCAGCTTTCCACTGTGGGTAGGATTAATCATAAATGATAATTGCAGTGCTATTAAAACAAACTGAAAAGATTAGTTGAACCAAAGTGGTGATGGAGAGAAAGAGCAAAACTAGAACAAGGAGGGCATGGGCATAACATGTTCTTAAATTTATGTGGAATTGCTGCTGTTCACCCCTATCCCCCTCCTTTATACGGGAATGAGTATGGACCATAGAACTGAAGGTCAAGTTAACATCCATGATGGTAATGGTAATGTGGAGAAAGGTGTTGACTTTGCATGGGCCAGTTCATTCTGTTTCTTCTGCTCTGGCAGGATTTTTCATTGATGGCCTGTAGAACTGAGAAAGGCTTTCTGCTGCATCCTGTAAAAAAGCTGGGTGCTTTGCCTTTTTAACAGCACAACTGGAACTGGTTGAAAGGAGTTGCATATTCTGCAATTGAAATTGGTCTTAGTGGTTTGGCTGTGTGTGTTTCTTTCTTTTGGGAGAAAACTTTGCTTTTTCCAGTTCCATGTCTGCCCTTAGAGCTGTTTAAGCTGCAGTTTTCACTCTGTTTTTATAATGTACTTGAACATGCAGCATGTCTGTTGGGCTGGGAAATGCTGCCTCCTGCAGGCCCAGATAGATTTGATCCCTCTTACAGTTCTGGAAAGGATTCCATGATCTAGCCTTTCAAAAGACAGCAGCAGCAGTAGTTTTCTGAAAACATATGGATTTATTTATCCTAGGTAAATACTACAAGTAGAGAGAAGTAGATTGAAAATTATAAAAAACCCCCAAAATTTATGTGGCTGTGAACTAACCTCAACTTTGGATTTCCTTGTTAGCTAAACAAGTTCTTAACTTGGGCATTGAAGTGATCCGTTGAGCATTGCATTGATTACTGTTGGCACAAACTGGGCTCTGGCAATTGCTATCAGTCCAGCGCTTTTTCTCTTCTAGTTATTCCCCCCATAGCACATAGGTTGTGTTTTTAATCCTTTCCGGATATTCAAAAGGTTCTTTTGACTCGGAGTCCTGCATTGAGTCTCATGGCTGTGTGTTTCCAGACATACCTGCAGGAGCCTTCTAATGGCAAACTCAGGCTTGCTTCCTTCAAGGACCAGAATGTTGAAGAGAAGACGCTGCCTGCATTCCTCAAACTTTGAAGTGCTCAAGCTGGATTTAACCATAGTGTTTCCTGGAACCAGGAATTAGATAATCCTGAAATCCACAGATATGTATCCCGTTGATAACAGCTACATTATTCACTCCACCTCCCAAAGCAATTGCTTCTTTCTCAGTGTATAAAATTGCTCTTGATCCTTCAGGCTCTTTGCAGCAGTTACACAGTTGAAATTATAACTGTCATCTGACACTAGCTCTTGCAACTTTTAATAAGCACACATAAAGTTCTCCCCACTGCCCTTAAACTGGCAATGAGCCAGTATATTTTCTAGGTGTGAACATGTATGCCCTTTTGAGGTGTTTAGCCTATTGTGTTATGCGGGAAATTCTGCCAAGTGGTCTCAGCAGTACCTGTTGTATTTTAGAGCCATCCTTTATTAGCTGACTCCGTAACTGGGGCAGGTCAGCAAGTGTTTGCTGGCAGTGCACCTAGCACTGCCAGCAATGCTAGGAAATGCTAGGGAATGCAAGGAAACCAGCAGTGGAAGAGTGAGGGAGGTTCTGTTCCTCTGCCTCCTGCAGGACTAGAGGGCTGCACAGGAAGATAGCTTCAGGAATATCAGCAAAGAAAAGCTGCTTTTGTGGTGAGAGGGGAAGTGGTCTCCTGCTGCCCACTCCCTGGAGACTTTCTGGAGAGTGTTTGTTTTGCAAGGAGCCTTAGAGATGGCATTTTCTGTATTAGGACATGCTGCAGATTGCTGATGCCTGATACAATGTGCTGTATAAGGACCTGGAGTGCTCTTTTAAAGCAGGATGTTTCAGATAAAACTGTGGGTGGAGGGTCAGAGCAGGCTGTATTTCTACTTTGCAGCTTGGGGCAGGATGTATTTGGTAATATGTTTTAGTATTTCTGGACAAATGAAAGTCAACAAATCCAAGTTTTAACTGTAGCCAAGTTTTCCCCTTAGTTCCTGTTTAGATACATAAGTAATGGTCACTCGGCATTTTACTGCTGAGTTCAGCATAAAGGGCTCTAAAGCTCCTTAAACTATCAGCCTCAGTCAAGTAGTGATGGAGTTGTGGCATTTGCTTGTACTATTCAGGAAAATTCACTGGAAATGAGAGGATGAATCTGGATAAACTTTCAAAAGACATCTAGAAATATCCAACTCTTTATCATATGAGTGAAATCTCAGAACCCTTTGTCCATGCCATATTCATAAAATAGATGTTAAAGTGAAATAGTAGAATTGTATTAAGTAGCTTCAGGAAAAATACCATCTTTGTCTTTATGTAATTGTTCTGAAATCTTAGTCAAATAGGACTAGAGGAACACCTGCTCTAAGTGATGTATGGAAGGGACCTCCTGCTCTTATGTTGCCTTTGCAAGGGTTTCCTGCTTCTTAAAATGCCTGATCCTGTGGAATTTTGCTGTGTATTCAGATAACTTTGGTCTTAGTGACAAGTAGCAAACCCTGAATAGTCACATGTCCTTGTATCAGTGTTTCATCTGTAACTCACTGTAGTTAATCAAAATAGAGTGATCTTTAAAGCAGACACTGTGAAAGGGTAAGTCCCTTCATTAGGCCTGAAAATAAGGGAGTGAATAACTCCTCCAAGCAGAGAATGACTATTATTCTTTTCCACTGCTCTAGATATAAGTTGTGTAGGCTTGACTGCCTACATGGTGTTCTGCTCCTGTTATATGTGCTTTCCTTCTCTGTAGGAAGCATTACATCTCAATCTGCAGCCCTGTCAGTTTGTCAAGAGATGGGAAGTCCTGATAGAGATGGTTCTTGACAGAAAGGAGCAATAGAGTGTGAGGAGAATGAGGAGACCACAGGGACACAGGAGATGCAGGACTTTGAGCAACCTCATTTAGGGTTCTGCTGGCAGACCCTGGACAGAGCTGGATTTCCTGAAAAAGAGCATGTTAAGGAATTGCTTTGTACCCTTAGCTATGGACTCTTGCAGTAAAAGCTCACTTCATCGGAAGTGAACAGAAAGCTATGTTGTCTGGCCAAAATGTTAATCCTTTTCATTAAAAAACAAACCCCAAAACAGAACAACACACCCAACACCTCCCCGCCAAAAACCCAGGTAACTCCCTCGAAAGACCCCTTTTCCCTTAAACCCCCCCAACAAAAAATTAATTAAGGATCCTATTCTTCATGAACACTTATGTAAATATTCTCATCATAAGCTTTGTATCTAGCCATTTAGTTAACAGAATACATGAATGATTCATGGTAGCCCTATACATAATGCATAATTAAATCACAGACTGATGGAGTGGAATTTATTAATTGTGAAGACACATGTGTTACCATGATACTAATTTATTTCTTTCAATTTTATTGGCATATTGCTCGCTCATCTGTGATTGCCTGCTTTGTTGCATTACCCAAGAACAGTAACATGTTGTTAAAACAAATTATCTGGATGTTTGGATAGGCTGTTTGTTCACTGATGGGAACAATATGTATTTAGCAAAAAGATTTAATGTAAATTATTATACGTGGGGTATTATCTTAGCATAGAACCATCACACCAAAGCTGCTCTGATGAGCCATATTAATTTCTGATATGAGTAAAAAAAAATGTTAGAAAAATAACTGCAGGGACTCTGGCATGAGGAAAAAGTGGAAGTTCACAGAAAATTATCTTGGCAAAATTACATGGTAACATTTTATATATTTTTATGAATTCTTGCAATATTAGAATGAGCTAAAATACCTGTTAAATTTTACATTCTTAGAATTTGTCTGCCTCAGGCTTTTGTCTGTGATTCTTGTCATGTTTTAATGGGATCTTTGGAAAGAAATTTTTGTTTGTGCTAGAGAAGAATTTAATGTCTTACCAATGGATTTTCATTTTTAGTGTGGATATAGTGTGGTATTTTTTTGAATGTTAATATTTGAATGAAAATTAGGGAAATTGTTTTAAGGAGACTTTACACACCCTCCTTTCCCGTGTCTGTACATTTGCCAGATCAACTGGAAATTGAAGTGGCATTGAAAAGTCAAGTAACTATTTTGGTATGAATTTGATGAAAAGAGTCAAGTGTCTCACTTGGAAATGAGGCCACACTTTTATGTACTTCACTTTTTTAGCCTTTTTGTTATTCAGATGATTATAATCACAGTGCTGAAAGGCAAGGGCTTGTTCTCTTGAAAAACTGTGAGGGTCCAAGGCACAGTAACAAGTGGAAATGAAAAATGTAGACTCTCCTAGGAAGATTTGAGTAGAACAGATGTGTCGTTGTCTTCAGAAAATATTGGTTAAATTGGTACTTAGTGGAATATCTCAGGTATGCCTGAGCCCTTAAATCAAGCTGCTGTCAGGAGCAATCTGCAACAAGCCCAAGTGATTGTAATTCCACTGCTGTGTGGTGGAGAGCAGCAGTGTCCATGGAAAATTCTGTATCTTTGTAGCCAGAAGCTGATATTAGGCTAAATATCATTAGCTAACCTATTTATTTTACCATCTAAGCTGGGAAATAAAGCCAGAAGAGATGCTTAACTCATCTGATTTTACCTGTTGTGCACCCCAGGCTGTTATTGTGTAATTCTACCATGGTGGCCAGTAGCAAGGGTAGGGTATGAAACAGTGGAGGATCTTCTAACTCTGGCATAACTTGATCACTTTCTGAGTTGTCATATCTGCTGTATTGGGGCTAGAAAACATGTTCTGCTTTTGTGCAGAAGACTCAGGTGGGTCATCTTTTAAAATCACTCAAAATCATTGGTCCTGAACTCGCTTCAGTGCAAAAACTATTTCTGTGCTTGGTTCTTCAGGAACATGAATGGGCACTCTTCTGCTGAGCAGCATTTCCTCCACTGGACGCACGCTACAACCTGGTTTGCGCTGCAAGGAGGTGGGTTAGAGCTTGGTGGTTGATGCATGAAGCCCTCCCTCTATTTTGCTGTAAGATTAGGTGTGTTCTTTCACATAAAATGGTGCTGGAAGATACTGGACATAAAAAATGGATCTGGAAAAATATCATAATACATAGGCAAGCAACATTTTGGAGTTTCTTGTGATTGTAGAGGGAAAGGAAATTAGGGTGTTTTGCTTGATTTAGCCAAGGACCTCAGCATCCTTGGTGCTGTATTGACATGTTAAGAATCAGTCCTTGCTTGAAGTTTGCTCTCTGGTGAGACAAGCAAAAACAAGATGTGATAAGTACTATTACTGCTCTCCAGAGGCAGAGCAATTGAGTTGACAGATACAGGAGTAATTGACCCTGGCTTAAAAAAGGTCAAATGACTGACAGAGGCCACCCAGAAATTAAACTGCAGAGCTGAGAAATGAATCCAGGTTCTAGTGTAAACTCTTGGCCATAAAACTGAAGGAAAAATGTTTAGGCTGAAGAAGAGACAAGAACTGCAGAAACCCACTTCTCAATACTGTCCTCTTTAATTTTAAATATATATGTAGCTCAAGAAAATTATATAATGCACCTATAGTTTCTCGCACTATCAAAGTTGTTGTTCTAATTCTGACTCTGACTTGAAACCATATTGTGTCAGTGAGAATACTGGTAAAATTCCAGCTTATTACAAACTAGTTTATGCATAAGATTTCCATATACAATTATTTAAGAGCTCCTTTTTGTGAGTAAGCTGATTTCTGGTTTGCCTGAGCTTCAGAACAAGACCATCTCAAGGTTTATCAGCATGCACCTCATCAATAGTACTGCAAGGAGTAGCTCTCACTGTACTGAATCTGTATCCATCAGATAAAATATAGTATCTGTAGTATATTAGTCATCCTGGACAATAGAGGAAAAGCTACTATTGCAGAACTATCAGAAGATAAATATTTTCTGCTTTGAAATTAATCAAGTAGTTTTCTCTCAGGCTTTATCTTCTGCCTTTTGCTCTTCTTGCAGGGGTATCATTGGTCTCTCTGTATCTTATTCATGACAAACTACACTTGAATTAACACAAAGAATTTAATTTCTCCCCACACCCCTGCCCAGGGCTAAGGACTGGATCATTGACTCCTGCAAGCAGGTCTTGTTCCCATTGAATGTGTGTCTGTTCCATTAAATGTGCACTTCAGCATTTTCAGAAAACTACTTATTTTAGGAATGTTGAGCTTAACTGTTAAACTTGAGGCTTTTTCCGGCATCCTGTTACTAGGTTTCCTGATCAGTTAAATCAAAATAATGGTGTTCTCAACTGAGATGCTGAAGGAACTTCTCAGCTAAAGACAACTGGGTACTGAAATAGGATACTCAGGAAGGCTATAGAGAATGGAGGTTTTCTGGGTTGGGTTTCGTTTTTAAAATGATTTTTAATTTTTTCTTTAACAGTTCCTTACACAAAATGAAGACTCTGTAACAAGAGGGTATGTGGGTATAAATGCACTGCTCTGGGAGCGTCCTGACGTCATTTGCAATGTTTTTAACTGAGACTGTGCAGACTGTTCATATAGTAATTTTTCCCATCAAACCTATGAAATTTTTGGCTGGTTGGCTTCTGCCTTTGCATGCTTTATGAAATTGATGGGTTTTGGAGAAGGTTCTAAAAGCAATCTAGGGCTCTATTGTCAGAACATGTAGCCCTGGAGAGTAGCTGGAAAAGATACTACCTATAGCTGTGGAAAGGACTTTGCCACATTACCTTTAAATCCAAATGACTAAATTAAGGACACTGGCCTAAAGGGTAAGCTTTGATCATGACCTTACTCTATTTGTTCTGATTATCCTATGGTTGGACTGTGATCTCTGTTCCAAAGATCTATGAACTTGGGCTTGTTTGTATTATCCCTGCTTTTTTGAGGCCCTGATTTCTAGATGATATTTATAAATAATTTGAGATGGTCATGTTAAAAAAAATTAAAAATCTAAATTTATGTTTCTTTCTAACCTGTTTTTTGAGATGGGAGTTAAAAGTCTGATGTGAACCTCGTTCAAACTGGTTGACTGTAGTTTATCTTTTATGCAGTTAGCCACAGCAGCTGCTGGAGATATGTGAATGCAACACATCTTTAATAAATGAGGAGGTACTTGCTTTGACTACTAGTACAGGAGATGGTTTAGCCTGAGGCAAACCTACAGGCTATAGATATTTCAGCTGGCCATGTACAGTTTTTGCTCTAACTTGAAGCTGTGCAAATAATAGATCATAGTCTTTAAATATGTATTTGGGGACAAGGCTGAAATGGGTGCTAAAAGGAAAGAATCTAGACAATGTGTTAAATTCATAGTAGTTGATTAAACCACTGAGAGGAGGAAGAGGAAGTTGTCCACCATATTTTCTATAAAGAAGCCAGTTGAATGATGTAGGTTTTTGGGGGCAAGATGTCTTTCCAGATGACTTAATTGCACAGTTATTGAAGATGCATAAAACCCAGCCTCAGATTCTGCATGGAAATACTTTTTCAGGAGACAGAGTAATAGAAGAAGACTGATAAAAATATGGGGTAATTAAAGCAGATGATGCAGATTTGCTATATGAACAGTGTTGAAACTAGGTGTTGCAGTTATTGAGAAGGACTAATATCAACAGTTTTTAGCCTCATCCAAAGTGAATTCTTGGCAGGAGATTTCCAGTAGATTTCTCCCCTGGAACTAAAGAGGAATTGTTGAGTAGGAGAGGGAGAAGACAGACCAACTAATTATGCTTTAAAAGCAGATAGGAGGAAGACGAAAAGCAAATCAAAATACATTTCCTTTTCTTTCTTCCATGCCATACAGACGGGATTGGATTTTAATTGGGTTTGTTCTTGTGTTTTTGTTTTCTCATCTCTATAGTGTCACTTAAAAATGATGAAGATCGTATGACATAGCATCTTTTAATATGGAACAGTAATGAAACTGCTGGATAACCCAAAGTTTTCTAAGGGGAAGAGATCTGATTAAGAGAGAGCCTTAATGTTCTACCTTTCGTATAAGGCGAAGTAATGGAATGCCTTTTTGAAAAGGCATATGGATATAGCTGCAGTCAACATTCCAACAAATGTGGAGAATTCGACGTTTATTGTGCAGGCTTTTGCACAATTGTACACAGTTTTCTGTGGTTCAGAGAGTTGTGATTTTTAATGTTAATAAGAATTAGTGCAAAGTTTGAAACTTCATGTTTGTAGACTGGGTGGGTTTCTTTCTGGGCTGTATAGTTTGTGATGTGCTGTTCTCATTCCTATCTCACTGTCCCTGTATTTTAGGAATGCCAAAATCAGGTCATTTATCATCCTGACACCCAGCATCTGTCCTGCCATATAACCTGTAACAAGGATATTGCTAATGCATTTGCAAGCAATATTACAGCTCGTGGGGAGGAGCACACCGAAGTGAGAGGCTGAGTGCTGGTGCCGGTCTCTGGATGGATTAGCCGGGTCTCAGCCACACATATTGCCTCCCACAGGGAGGGGGATTTGGCAGTCAGCAGGAAACTGGGCAGCAAAGAAAGCAGATAGTGTCTGGACAGCACTAACCATACTAGTGCAAAAATTTAAATTAAGCTCAGATTTAGAAGTTACTGAAACTTGACACCATTTGATGACTGTTTCATTCGGTGTTGAGAGCTTGGTATCACTGATGCAGATATCCAGAACTTTAAATCTACTGTTACCTTTTGGCATTTGGGAGGGGAGGGAGTTGATGTGTGGGAGAGATGTAACATGATCTTTCTTTCACTGTGATGTTGCAGCCCAAGGTGAGTGTAGGATTGCATAAAGTTAGTTTTGAGGTGCAGATAGCCTAGGGAGTGCTCGGGAGAAAATCTTTTTACACAGGTGTTTTTGCACATATAGAGTAACTCTTGCCCAACTGTGTGTGTTACCCAAGAAAATATATATGGGCAGACACAATGACTCATAAAAGTATCTCATAAAAGTCCTCTGTGTATGTCCATGTTATGTTTGCGCAATACAAAGTTTAGTGGCAATGCTGGTTTATTGGATTTTCAGCCCCATGTCACTTATTCTGCTGCGCTCATGAATCAGTGCTGCCTTAGCTGTAGTTTCATGTTCAGCTGTAGGGCCACTTGAGCTGGATTAATAGACCCAGCTGAGAAACCCTGACTCTGAGCCCAGGGTACAGCTGATATTTGAGTTGGATCAGCTTCCTTTCCAGGATTGCTGAATGGACAGTGGTTAAAATCAGTTGGTGCAGGAAAAAAAAAAAAAGAAGTTTAACCCAGGAAAATAACTTTGTTTCAAGTTGTTTAAGGAAATGATTTCACAAGCAATTATGCCAGCAGACCTGAGAGAACATATCTGTGAGGGCAGGTATGGGTTGGTGACAAATAGTTGGGATGACCTGTACAGGACATCTGACTGCTTTATTGCAGGAAAAAAGGAGAACAGATTAAGGGAGAGAAAATCCAAAGGTGCTTTATGGAAATCAAAACTTTGTGTTTGTAGGGAAGTTTCCTGGAATGTGAGATGCTATCATCTATTTGAAATTCAGGATCAAATCTGTTGCGTCTCTGAGCAGTATTGATTTACCAAGTGGAGTGTGTCTCTCTTTGGGATTTCTTCCCCAATTTAGGCTTCAAGTGGTATAATCTCAGAAAAAAAGCCTTACTTCCCCTTATAAACTGTTCTCACCAGATGTCTTGTAATTTTTTCCCTTTATTCCTTTGAAATGACTGGGCTGTGACCTTATCTTTCCTAATGTTATTTAGCCCACATGGAATATCTATAAAAATAAGAGCTGCAAACTCTATTAAGAAAAGCACATATGACCTCTGCTTGTAACAACAGAATGCAATTAATGTCGGCTTGTTTTGATGATAAATTGGGGGGTGACAAATGGATTTTTCCTTTTCAAACACATCAGTTTGAAGGGAAAAGGGAAAATGAGCTTTAAACTACTTACTAAAATTTTAAAAGATCTCTTCTTTGCAACCCCAGACCTGAATCAATCCATGCAACTGAATTTTTAGCAGATTTGCACATTCTAAACACCACCCCTACCCCAACAAATTGAAAAAAAAGCCTTCTATAGGCAATTTTAAAAGAAGGGCTGTCATTCTGAATGGGGGTGTTCTTGTGTTACAAACTAGGGAGAAGTTCCACTTGTGAAGCCCCTTAGTAACTGTAGTTGTTGCAGCAGTTCCATGATGAAGTGGACATGATGAAGATGCTGTTGGTTCAGAGATCTTTACAGGCACATTAAAAACATTTGCACCCACCTTGTAGCATTTAGATGTCATGGCTTCTCTATGTTTATCCACAAAGGTGCCATCAGCCACTAGGTGAGAAAGCCTTGCTCTTCAGCTTAAGCTGTAGGTGCTTGTGTTTTCAAAAGTAAATAGCTGCCTTGAACTGAAACAGAGCTGACTTACGATATTTTTCAATAAAGTGTTTCAGAGGATCAAGATGACCTAGGTGAAGTTAAAACAGAAGGAGCAATTTTGGCAAAGAGCTGGTGGAAGATGCCCAAGGGAAAATGAAGTGCCAGGGCCACAACTGTAAAAGAATGCAATTGCCTGGGATGACTGACTGGATTTAAGTGCCTTTCCTTCAGCTGACCCCGTTGTTTCTCTCATGCTTCAAGTCTGTGTAGGAAAGCATTCCTTAAGAAATTTGATAACTTTGAATTACTTAAGACTGGAGAGCAGTTTTAGGGGGTTTTCATCTCTAATAGCCAAATATGAATATTTTCCTGCTCTAAGAAGTACTTCCCTTTTCTGCATCCTGTCCCATGACTGGGAGACCATAGATAATAACTCTCTGGTGTAAGTCACCAGAGGTTCTTGTAAGGGCTGTGTATTTTCTCATCCAAGGGGCAGGTGGCACTGGAATGCATTTGGAGCAGGTGGTTGCCTAGAGCAGAGAAATGCTCACTGACTGTGGAGCGCAAGCAGCTGAGCTGGGAGCATGATTCATTTTCTAGTTTGCTTAGGGCAGTGAGATCCTAGAACTGGTTCAGTTACAGTTAAAAGAAGCAGGGAGAGCATTTAGTTTCTGTATGCAGTTTTCAGCATAGCAATTTCTAAAAATCTCTGGTAAAGCAAAGAGAAAACCACAAAGAGAAAGGCAGATTACTTGTGCAATGGCTGGGTAGATGGAATAATTTCTTTTTCTCCTCATTAAAAAAAAAAAAAAAAAAACAACAAAACCCAAAACAAACCAAAACAACAATAGAAAAACCCCCCAGCTTCTTCCCCTTTGTCCACACTCCCCCCTGCCCCAAACTTAAAAATGGTGCTGTACTAGTCTGCAGCTGTGTTACTTTTTGTTGAAAGTGATCTGTATCTTGTAAGGGAACATACAGCACTATGGAGAACTGCTGTAGCTATCATGGAGCAGTTTTGTTTGTATGATAGAGTTTGACAATATACTTTTCCTGCTATCAGGAAAGAATCCCTGGGCATAGTTTTTATATGCAGGATTTGCTCTGGGGACAAGATTTTGGTCTGTAACATTGTTCATCCAGGAGCTGGCAATAAAAGCCATGTGGTAGGGCCCAATGTCAGTGCCTCTTCTTCTTGCCAGAACACTGAACTCACTGTGAGAAAGTGTGTTGGGTTTGTGTGGCAAGGTTTTGATAGCACATGTCAGGGGCTACAGGACTGGCTTCTGTGAGATGGTGTTATGGATCCACTGTTAGCTGGCTCCAAGATGGACCTGCTGGCCAAGGCTGAGCCCATCAGAGATCGAAGTAGCGCTGCTGGGATAAGGTAGTTAAGAAGAGGGAAAAGTTGCTGTGCAGAAGCAGTTGCAGCCAGTGAGAGGAGTGAGGAGATGAGAGGAACAGCTCTGTAGATGTGAGAGTCCGTGCACAAGGAGGGGTAGGAGGTGCTCCAGCTCCTGGGGCAGAGATTCCCCTGCAGCCCCTGGTGAAGACCATGGTGAGGCAGCTGTTCCCCCCACAGCCCGTGGAGGTCCGTGGTGGAGCAGATATCCACCTGCAGCCCGTGGAGCACTCCACGCTGGAGCAGGTGGAAGTGTCCAAAGGAGGCTGTGGCCCCGAGGGAAGCCTGTGCTGGAGCAGGCTCCTGGCAGGGCCTGTGGACCCATGGGGAGAGGAGCCCATGCTGAAGCAGGGTTGCTGGCAGGACTTGGACCCCATGGGGAGCCCCTGTGTTCCTGAAGGACTGCACTCTATGGAAGGGACCCACGCTGGAGCAGTTCATGGCCTGCAGCCTGTGGGAAGGATTCACATTGGAGAAGTTGGTAGAGAACTGTCTCCTGTGAGAGGAACCCCACGCTAGAGCAGGGGAAGAGTGCCAGGAGTCCTTCCCATGAGGAGGCAGGAGCAGTAGAGACAATGTGTGATGCACTGACTGGAACCCCCATTCCTGTTTTCTTGTGCTGCTGAGAGGATGGGTGTGGAGGTATGTGTGCATATGTAGAGAAATTGGGAGTAAAATTAACCTTGAGAAGAAGGAAGGAGTGGAGGAGAAAATGTTTTTAAGATATGATTTTATTTCTCATTATCCAAGTCTGATTTGATTGGTAATAAATAAAACTAATTTTTTCCCCAAGTCTGTTTTGCCTGCGACAGTAATGGCTGAGTGATCGCTCCCTATCTTTCTCTTGACCCTTTTATTATATTTTCTCTCATCTGTCCAGCTGAAGAGGAGTAGTGATACAGCAGCTTCAGCTAGATGGCAGGTGACCACCAGGGTCAACCCACCACAAAAGTTACATTTTTTCCATATCCTTCTTGTGAGAGTTTGATGGAGGAATGCAGTGGATATGTTGGATTACAGTAATTTCCCTCTCAGACTACTGTTTAACTTATTTTTTTGTATTTATGCCAACCTCACTAAAGAAAGAAACTGCTTTGACTTTTTTTTTTTTTTTTACTTGGAAGTTGTTTTCAATCCTGTAACAAAGTTGAAAATCACATGGAAGAAGAGCAGAGAGATGCCAGCTTCTAGTGTTTAAAAGAAACTAAAGTATGGGAGTTTATCAAGGAAAGGAAGACTTTTCTTCATGATGAATTTGAAGCAGGTGTGACTATGTTTTGGAGCATGGAACTTCATTGTATTTTAGACCACTGCTGCCACCATGTGGAATAGTTTCCTCTAACTGTTCACGAGGTCTTAACCTTGCACGTGCCTTCAATCACCTGCTAATTCATGGAATGGCAATGGGATGGATTTTTAAATTATCCTAATAATATAAAAAAGCTGTTGACTGCACCTCGGAGTCGTTGGCTTAAGGTAATGTCATTGATGCCTAGTCTGCTGCTTGTCTAAGCATCTAAGCAGTCACATGGTACAAAGTGGGTTGGGGAAAATGTTTACTCTGTGCATGACAGAATTTGGAGCAAAAGGAAAATAATGGGGTTCATCAGTAATGACACATGAACCTTAAGGAGAAGCAGCAGCAATTTGCCGAGTTAAACATGAGGAACTTGCGCATGAGAAAATAATGTACTTGGGTTAATGTAGCTGTTTAAGTTGCTTCTCTTTGACTAATTACTGTGACTTTTATCCTTTGCATCCTCCATTCACTCTGTAAAGAGCCCTGTGTCAAAAAGGTGGCCACTTTATCAGGTCAACAGCTCCTTCCTTGCTTAAGATGTTTAATAATGGAGGGTGACATCTACTCAAAGAAGTGTGGTGTGGGACTTTGGGGGAATGAATTGTTTATCCCTGAGACTGCTTGATTGGTTATTTGACTGATTATGAATGTGAGTAGACAGTGACACTCTTGCTGTCTCACACAGCCTATGCCACTCTGTTCCCAGGAAGGTGATTCACAGATTTGTGGATTAAAAGGGGTATCATCAATACCATCAATATACTGTAGCTGGCAGCATTGAAATTGAATTTCTATTTTCATAAAACACATTTTGGCTGGCAACTGGACGATGTTGTTTCCTTTTTGTGAAAGTAGTCTGCAACAATGTTTGAATTTTCTGCAACTATGAAAAAAAAACATTTCTGGGTGGGAGCTTCTCAATAACAGTTTTGGAAAAAGCTCATTTTCTCTTGACTTTGAAATTGAACATGTGAGTGATATTGAGCAGTTCAGCCATCTGAAACTGTCATTTATCAGCCTGCTCATGAGGTTGTGTTACCTGAGTATTTCCTTTATGAGGAGTCTTGGCTTTGTAAGACTTTGAAGTAATAGTGAGGTGGAGAAGTTCTAGGTCTTTTTGTATGGCTTTTCTTTCCTGCCTCTGGTGCTGCCTAATTTCAGTTCCTTGATGAATAATAGTCACTGCATGTACCACTGCACCTCATTTAAATGTATTCCTGAAACGTATTTCTGCGCTTGTGTTATCCACTGAACTCACTGAGTGCTGGTTGCAACAGAAGCATAGGGAAAGCCT
The DNA here is from genome assembly GCA_013400915.1 of Pardalotus punctatus. Taxonomy (NCBI): domain Eukaryota; kingdom Metazoa; phylum Chordata; class Aves; order Passeriformes; family Pardalotidae; genus Pardalotus; species Pardalotus punctatus. Next base: position 214,212 of record VZTX01007314.1, on the reverse strand, counting down.
TTAATTTCCTCAGCTGACAAAGTCATAATGTGCTGCTTTGAAACTCCTGGCTTGCAACATCTTCTGGCTGCAAGTCCCTTTCTTCCCTTATGCTCTTAGTACACATTTTCTTCTTTGAGAAAGGTGCTGAAGACCAAAATGCTCTCTAGACACAGAACAGATCCAAATGATCCAAATGCTTGATAATGCTTCAGACCATCCCTGGAAAGAAGTAGAAGTAGAATGTAGTTTCATTTCCAGTTATGATTCTGGATTTTATCATTAGGGCATGGAGGTAGTGCAGTGTTTCATCTGTGGATGCCCATGCATCAGGATCTAGCAAGTTAATGCGGTGAAACCACTCTTTGTGGATGTATCTAACTAACAAATAAGTTTTCTGTCCCTGAAGGTAGCTATGATGTTTTGAAAAAACATTTTTTCTTCTCTCATTGGGTGTAAAATTAAACATGGCATGAAAAGTCAGGAACACTTCATTTTAGAGATGTCAGAATGCTTTTATCTTGGAGCACTTTAGCATCATGTAAGATTATATATGCTGATAGTTTAATAAAATGTAATACAAAATTAAAAGTCAGAATGAAATACAGGCTAACAGACAAACCTAGGAAGTTAAATTAAATATTCCAGCATAGAAATCAATATTTCAGAAGGTTTTGTTGCTGACAAAATTGTATTTGTCATCTGAAAAGCCATTTTCCTGTTGTGAAATTGTTGTGAATTGCTGAATTTTGTGTTGAAGAATATGGATGCATTTCAAGAAAAGCATTGAAAAGCCACTTAGATGATGATGAATCTTCGTCAGTAATGTACTGAATTTGATTTGGTATACTGATGTAGAAAAAAATTGTATTGTATCCAGCATCAAATTTCTAACTTAAGTTTATTCTTTGGATCATGTTGCATGTATCACTAGGACAGAAAAGTATAATCTTCTTCAGGCTATAATTTGAGTACAGCTGTTTCACATTGATAGATTTGCTTAGGCAGTGGTCAAACCGCAACAGTGGAAGATGTAGAGGTTTCCCTGCTTGCAAGACAAGAAACAAGAAGTCCCAGAATTACAGCACTAGACTGAGGCCTGTCAGTTACTGTCTTCAGGCAAGCTTATCTCTGGATTGAAGTCTCCTTTCTACTTTGTTCCTTGTGTACAGCCTTTAGGGTTTCTTTATGCTCCTTGCTATAAAAAAGGCCCTACTAATGGGAACATAAGAGTAGTTTCTTCTTTATTTAAAAACCATAATGCATCAATTTTTTAATGTAGTGAATTAACTAAGTTGTCCTGAAATAACATGAGTAACTCTAAATTTCAGATACGTCAGAGTTCAAATTCATTCGTAAACCATAAACAGAACAGAATTTAATAAAGGACATTTACTGTTAGTAATTAATGCAACTGCAAGTTTTAGATAGTGAACAGTTTTTCTTGCACCAACAATTAATATTGAAAATTCATTCCATTTATTTGAGACTGGGTCCTACTTTATTCAGTTTGGAAACAATCAGTTAAATGTCATTGAGAACTTAGATGACCAGATGTGGAAAACAGGCAAGAAATCTTTTGCATTGCCTATTCCCCATTTCCTACTTTTTTCATGTTTGAGAAATTCTTCCCAATTTTTAAGGGTCCCAAGGGAGCCATGTCAACATGTAAAACTCCAAGTACATTTAAAAGCTGTGTGAGGAAGCATATGATGTAAAAATGGTACCAGGTTCTGCTAGTGGGTTCTCAAAATATTTTCTGATGAATTAGTCAAGAATTTGGCACCTTGGAAAACACAAAAGTTGTCAAATCAAAGTTACTTTTCTGTCTAGTGAGTTCCTGAGTTTCTCCAGAATCAATGTGTGTCATGTTTGGAGCCCTGTGTAGGTCATTATTTTTTGCTTAAGGGATAACATTTCAAAGTCAGTAAAGGGGACTCTCACATCCAGCTTCCAATTCCTTCTATTATTTTGGAAATACTCTGCCAATATTCTTCAAAATTTTCATTTGTTTTCTCTGCTCATTCTCTTCACTGTAACATATTGTGGTTTCTTCCTGCAGTCTTTTCTCAGGCCTGATTTCCACTGAAGTCAAGCAGACCATTCAGTAGGTGACTGGTTTGGTTCTTTATATGAGGTTTTCTTTTTTTTCTAATAACTGTTGCAAAAGTAATGCTGGTGACACTTGCCAAAACTTTTTGCTTACCTGCACGTGAGCTGATGCATGTTACTCTAGATCACAGAAACCAAAGTCAATGTTCCAGTCATTATGGTGTAGCTGATTATTTTGATACTTTTCAGTTCACTGGATAGTGTAAGACTTCTTTCTTTCAACTAGTTTTTGGTTGATTTGGTTGGAACTCCCAATGATGACATGGCTTTTAACCAAAAGTAATGTTTTTTCTGGGTCTCAGTTCTGAATCATATCCATTTAGATGACTGGTTTGATTAGAATCTTCCAATGCAAACAGTAGATTTGGGTTTCATTCAAAAAGTCATGTCCTGAAGTTGAATTTATTATATGACCAGCATTCTGTACAAAGTCAACCTCAAGAATAAAAATATTTATGCTTAGCAAGAATACCAAAGTTTGTTTGCGTTACCTTGTCCTGTAGAGTTAGGTCAGGAGCCATCTATTTTACGGCTTTGCACCACCATGTATTGTTTAATGAAAGAAAACATCAGCCTCCCAGGAGCATTGAGAAATACTGGGCTTCTTGCCTTGATAAAGTGAATGACGACCCCCTAGTAATGAATCTCTTACTAAACTGTCTTGTGTGATGACGTGCAATTGTCTGCACATCTTAAATACTACCTTAGATAGAGACCTACATTAGTGTCTGTGAAAGAACAGCAGGTCGTATTGTTAAATTCTGTAGCAGTCCCTGTTGCAGTGAAATTCATAGACTAGCTGGATGTCAGATTGTCTGGCATAACTAGTCCAGGGAATCTGGGCTTAGCACTTAATTGCTGTATCTCATTTTCAGATATTTTGGAAAAGAAACAACAACGTTTGGCTGCTGAGAAATATTTGCACTCATGAACAAGAAAGACACAGCTTCCTTTCTTATTTGAAGCTTTTCATTGAAATGTCTGTCGCTGATTCTGTGCCATTCCCATTGCCACAAATTATACTGTATGCTCCATTGCTCCAACTATTTGTGTTGATATCATGCAAGTAAAGACCTGTTTGACTGAAGGTCTTTTTGATATTTGAAAGTATTTCGTTCCCTCATCGATGTTAGCTGTAATATCACACTACTGAGAAGCTGTAAGATGGATCTAATCAGGCAACTATAAGACAAGGCCCTCTGTCTCTTCCTATAAATAAATTGCCAGACTGAAGAGGATTATAAAGTCATGGGGCTAGCAGGAAACTTTTTAAGTAACTTTTGATTCATGAAAATTTTTTCTCTACTAATAAAGCCCATGTTATACAAGCGATCTACTTTCAAACTAGTTTTCCGTGCTCTCATCTTTTTGTTCTCGTTTATCATATTGACGGTACTTTCCAGGAGTAATGAGTTATTTTTCGAGACGGTAAACCTGAATGGCTAAGTAAGTTAAAAAGAAAATAAATTTGAACAAATAGCATTGTCTCTGGCACTACTTCTTAATCCTTTAAGAGCTTTCCTCTACAGGAACCCAGGGAATTCTACATGTTTTAAGACAGAGTAGAACTGTGTCAAACTAACCGATCACTTTCAGATTTTTATACCCTGCAGCTCATCATCTGATTCATAACTTTTTATCTTGTAACAGAAGTTATAAGTCAAGTTATATTCATAATATACTGCCCTCAACAGAGTTATCACTAGACAGCCTTTTATTTAAAATTAAGAGAGGCTTTCTTTCCCTTCCTAAGATTTCGTTCTTCAAGGAGAAGTTCCTTGTTTGTTATAAATTGTACTGCTCAGGAAAATTTTGTCTCAGGACAGTTCATGTACCACAGAAATAAATGAGAATAGGTGCAGAAATACAGTTTCATCTGGATTCATGTAGGAATATACAATTTGCTAGCAGCAAAAATATCTTTCTCTCTCATCTGAAAACTCAGTAAAACATTCTTCTTTACTCAATTTCAGTGTCATCAGAATACACCAAAAGCCACTTGGGAAGGTTAGTCTGGTTTTCTACTCCAGCTGGCAAGTAAAGCAATTATTTCTCAGTGGCACTGATTGAAGTATTTTCAAATACAAGCTAATGGGGGGTGGAGGGGAGGTGGTAGCCAGACTGGGCTCCTCATGTGCCTCTGCTGAACAGTGTAGCATGTTCCTGTTGTGGATCTTTTTCACCTGTGTAAGCCCAGAGGGGACAATGGGAATGAAATGGAGTTTTACTGTAGAGACCTGGCTTGCTTGGTGGGACCTTAATTTGTAATTATTAGTAATTAGGAGGGGCTAGGGGCTTGGAGGAGCAAACTCAGCTTGGGATGAGTTTTCAGAGTTGGTGGCTGGTAGAAAAAATATTTTTCCTCTCTTAATAAATTCATTATATTTGATTTGAAGTTACTGAAAGACATGAACTATGGAACCTCACATCAGTGTTTTTACAGTAACTCTGCAGAGGAGACCGATGTGGCAGATCATGAAAGGAAGCAATGTTGCTCATATCCTGCACAGGGCTTTAAAATTACATCCATGGTTCTAAGGGCGGCACTGTGGTTTCCTGAAGATAAATATTTTGCAGTTCAAGTAGATTTATGCCTGAACAACCAGTATACTGAAGGGTGGATTCTAAACTAAGCTTCACCTACTGCAAATCCACAGTGACCCAGGAGTCACTGGATTTTTCCCTGTCTATGAGATGGCTATTATATCTTTATCTGACAATTAAATCATACATTTATGTTGTCGTGGCCCTTTTGAAGGGGAATTTAATGACTGCTTTCTTTTACACTCCTTAGTTTTCGGTATTAAGTTGATTAGGATAATCATAACTTGCAGTCTTAAATTGCCTGACAGTTTAATTTCTCTCTCTGACTTGTCATCCTCTAAGAGTAGGGGTTTGGGTGGGGATTTAGGTGTGTTTTAAAAAGAATTTTAGTTGTTGTACAGGATATAGTTACTATTCCCTAGTCTCATCTGAAGCATTCTACTCCCTTTCATTTTCTTCTTCCCCTTCTATCACTTAGAATACTTCTCCTGCATGTACATGCTTTATGGATTGTTCATCTTCTTGCTGGCTACTAGTGATGAATTCTTATTAAATCTGAGTATTTTTGACTATTCAAGAAGGATGTCTCTTATTTACTGTTACTTTTATATTTATCTGTAATCTTTAAAGAAAATTATTTTCAGCATTTTAGTGGAATTAATTTGTTTTGCTACATGCTTTGCATTTGTCTATATTAAGTCTGTAATGGTTTCACTATTTTTCATGCTAAAATGTGAAGCTGACATGTTTGTATCAATCATTTTCCTTTTACGGTTTTTGTTTCTCTAGATAAAGTAGGTGTGGAGAGCTGGACAAATGGAAAAGTAAGAAATGTAGTTGTGGTCACAGAATGCAGAACCCTTTCATAAGTGAAATGCTATTAAATTGGGTTCTTTTGGTGCTGGAAGTAAGACCCTCCTTTGAACCACTGTTGGCAGAGCTCAGCATCATCTTCTGGAGAAGTTTTGGTTTTGCAACAGACAGCAGCAGAGTACTAATGAGAATGGCTGGCTGATGTCATTGGCAGCTATTTTAATATATGTATATTAAATTTATCTATAGCAGTTCAACAGTATGTTTTTAATACTTACCTTGACTCTCTTTTCTAAATCTAGATAATGGATGAAAATTGCTTTGTTATTTAGTCTAATGACCAGGTATCAATTCAATAGTGAAATTCTATAGTAAAATAGGTCTCCTTTTATACCAAACCAAAACCAGGCAGGTTGTATCACAGCTTTCTTCTGCACCCTGAACCCTCTTATCACTGTCTGTCTGCTTTCTACTCTGAATCCTTTGAGCACCTCCCAGGAAGCTGCCATCATATTTCAGATATGGTAAGAGCCGCTGTGAAGTCACTGTGAAGTAATTCCAAATTCTTTGATTAATGCAATCAGTCATGTTTGGCTCTGATGTCAGGAAATTTGGCTTGGTGTGGTGTGTAAATTTAGCCACTTTGCTTTTCATCCAGTTCTTTCTTGGGGAAAAGGGAAAGTCATTCATTTAGAGTCTTGTCAATTTGAAAGCATGTTTCTACACACTCCTCTTTACTAGAATAGTTTATAGGAGTGGTGTTTCTAACAGGTTACAGATAAGCATGACAACAGTGCTAAATGGGGCATAATCTGAATATTCAAAACTTCAAATTAAATTTTTATATTATTATTTAAATAGTGACAGAATGGTTCTGAGGTAGCTCATATGGAACATTTGGAAAACTGTCCAAAACCTGACAACCCACCTATTTCCAGACCGATGTTCAAAATGCCCACAATCCATTATTATTCTACAGCACAATGTTAAATCTAGAAATAGGGATTCTCACTGTTTAATCAAGAATCTGAATAAACTATGGAAATACGCTCTCTTATTTTTGACTTTTGATTTTTCAACACTTGTTTCAGTATGTTGTGCAAGTTCCCTTGTCACTTACAAGGAATGTTTTATAGATTCCTGAAACTTACTGGATGGTGGAATTTTTGTTTACCTACAGTCTTAATTTATTACTGGTATTCTTTGATACCCGATTTAGTGCTTAAGGTTCAGCAGGCCCCATCCTGCTAATCTCTTACTCCCCGTGTATTTGTGAACTTTTTTGTTTAATTTGTTTTTAGTGAAAACTTTTGTTTGTTTTCAGTTAACATTTAAAATGCAACTTTTTATACATTTACAGTAACAGTCATCTTCAAATCTCTCTTCCATCTACTTTTATCATACTGTTTTAAAACAGGCTCTTGATCATCTTCAGGGTCACTTTCAATAATTTAACTTTTTTTTTGTTTTGTTTTCTGTGATTCACCTATCTGCAACACTCCCTTTTAGTGTGAAGGTAGTTTCTTTCCACTCTGACTTACTTTTTTTTCTTTATCAGCCTTTTGTTGTACGCTAGTATGAATATTTTGGATTATTTTTAACTTGCATTAGTTTCACTCAAAATCATTGAAGGAAATAATTATGAGTAAATGTAGCTGTTAGCATCCCTAGTGGAGTTCAGATTAGTTTCTATGCTGGTTCATGATACTGCTATGGCTTTTCTGAAGACGTCCAGGCATTGCTGTGTCTGGAATCACTGGGATCCTTCACAAGGCTCAGGTGTTCAGTGAAGGCAGAATGGCAGTCCAGTTTATGACCCCTGAAACACAAGGTTTGTGCCTTTAATGTTCTTCACCTGCTTGCCATTAATCCCACACAACTGGACAGTTCCTGACCTGTTTCTTTAGTGAACTCAGAAGTCAATTGGATGCTAATGGAAAAAAACAAACAAACCCGCACCCCCAGAACCAAACAAGAAAAGCAAACCAAAAATGGTGATTCTCAAACTCGTCATCGCTGCAGAGCAGAATGTGGTAGGATTTCACAGCAAGTCTGCTGTGCGCTTCTCTAGTTGCACGGAATCATCTGTCTTTGGAGTCTATATCAGCATGCTGTGAGTCCTGTCATGGAGGATTAGGAAAAAGCCCTTCCAGGAGGGATTACATGCATTCCTGAGCCACTGCACAGAGAAGTTAATTGGAGTTGGGGGGAGGAAAGCAAGAATAAAACAAAAACTGTATTAGCCATCTAATTTGGAAGAAAACTGTTGTATCAAATCATGATTATTGCGATCATTGCACCCTTGGTGAACCTTCAGTAAGAGATGAGCATTCATCAGACTGCATAAATTAGAGAGAAGAAAAAAATTTGCATGAGGTCATCTAATCTGTCCCCTGAGGCCAGTCCCCTGTAGTACAGCTTCTAATGCTTGTCCAATCTGTTTCTAAACACCTCACATGATGAGGCTTACTTCTCCATGGGTAGCTTGCTGGGGAATAATGTGGGAGTGACTGGGCAAAAAATAAAGCACTGTAGCATTTTTTATAACAGTGGTTTTGAGTGCCCATGTTGAATGTTTGAGCTTGTCTAGCATAGACCAGAACAGACTGAGGAACGTGCTGTATATCCTGCTGTGGTGTAGTCTTCTCTGAGCCCAGCCTCCTTGCTGTGGGATTCTCCAAGAGTTACACCTACCATGGCTTCCAGTAGCCAGTTAGTGCTCGCTCTGAAAGCTTCTCCCTGATTCTTGTGCTAAATGGTCTCTATTAGTTTAATCACTTTACTCCTTGTTGCACTACCTTTTACTGAATTAAATAATTATTCTGTTTTCCTGATGTTTCTCTCTATCAGATCCTAATCATGTTCCTGTGTGTCCCCCTTAATCTTCAGTAAACCAAGTTAGTTTTTTTGAGTTTTAATATTTAGAGGGACTGATTTATGGCAAATCTCTTAATCATTTCTGTAGCTCATACTTGATCTCCCTTCAATTAATCAGTATTGTTGCATTAATGAGGAGCAGGGGGTGCAGGTGAGCTGTTTTTACATCAGAGACAACAAATTATCTCAGTGGTGACCATCATCCAGAGTGGGAAACAGTGAAAATTATTCATAATGACTAACTTGATGTGCCTTCATCTCACTGTATTTGTAATCTATACATGCAGATCTTGGTGGTTTCCTCATTGTTTGTTTGCTAATTAAACATTTACTTTAATAATCTGTATTTGGCTTCTGGATCAGAAATGTAAAAAGAGTTAATGATTGGAGGAGCATACAGGTTGTGAACTTCTATGGGTACTGAAAGAACGGCAGTGAATTACATGGTAAATTTTCTCAATCATTTCTGCCTGTGGAGTTCAATGGCATAAATATTGGTAATTAATAAGTGCAAAATCTAGGAGCAAATTAAATCCCAGTGTGAATATCCTAGAGAAATTATATGCACATGGTCAAAGCTTTTCAGTTGTTGATCTAAATACATACATGACTCATCTTGGTCTAAAAATGGCAGTGTTGTCAATGGATGTCCCACTGTTTGACACATGCAGCAAAGTAAAATACTGTATTTGTTTCTAGGATGAACAATTGAAGTGCAGGTATGGTAAGAAACTTTACCAGATCCAAGACTATTGTGTGTGGCTAAACTGAAAATTGAACACAGTTCTCTTGAATCTCAGGGGTGTTATATCAAAGCATGCTATCTCTTAGCTGTCAGTTTGCTGTTATTAGTGAGAAGCAGTCGATTTCAAAAGATGTTTGAGGTTCTCAAAGGATTGAAAACTTGATTTCAGCTTAGTACAAGGAAAATCTTTCCCTTGCTTCGTTACTTCTAAAGGTCAAATATTCCTCGTCTTCTTGAAACATACAGATAAATTTTTCATGTGTAGGAGTGTTTTCATGGCTATAACTTTTAGCTATACTATTAGACTTAAGACCAACTTCACATTTTAGTCTGCTTGACAAAGTAGGTTCAGCAGTCTGAGTAATTGAGAAACTTTGCCCTCATCCTTTTTACCTCTTTATATTCTAAATAATTTAAATTCATCCTTTTGAATGCTATGTTGCCCTTTAGGAAATATACATGTTGTGGTTGGAGTGCTGAGTCAGTAAAATATGCCATGTGAAAACAATGAGATTTTTTTTCTGCGGTTCTAGTAGGGATAGCACTAGGGGAAAGCTGCACAGAAATGGGTTGCAGATCTACAGCAGCTGAGTTGAAACATCTTCCTTCTATTACTACCAGAGTCAAAAGAGAGAGGCTGAGAAATGTGCAAGATATTTACATATTTTTTTGTTAGATATGGCATAAATGGCTAAACACTGATGTATCCAGGGGACTTGTTCAGTTTCTAGCACAATATTTTAATGTAAAGCACTTTTATCTTTTGATTCACGTCCTTTTGCAAGCTCTTCCAGGCAAACTACAGTTGCAGCTAAGCAGAAGACTAGAAATCAGAGCTTTCATTTTGCCTACATGATTGTCAGTTCATAGCAATTGAGAATATTTTATCAGCGGCAGTTCTGGACAAACAATGCTATTGCGGAGACTGGTGCAATTCTTGGCAGCTTTCTGGAGGCTGTTGTACATCAAGATTGAGAAGTGGTGGGAGTGGAGAATGGTAGTCAAGGTGTCTTGAAAATCTAAAGAAATAGCGGTAGCCTAAAGGCTCCAGGGACAATGGATTAGTCACAAGTTTTCTGTTAAATCATCAAGTTTCCTGGCACATGCAACCAAATATTTTTTTCATAAATGGTGTATTTATACTACTCCATCTCTTGACACCATGAACCAGTCAGAGTAAGGTCCCATGATGCATTTTTGGCTTCTTTTGCCTGTGCCATCTGTTATTTTGGTGTATCGTTGAAAGGTTGGTGTTGCTATTGCACATGTGAGAGTAAAACAGAGAGACAAGGCATGCTGTGTCAATATGAAATGCCAAAACATGGGCTGCATTTTAAATTAATTTTCAGTAGGTTGAAGTTAATGTTTTTTACAAGGTTTCTGGATTTGAACAGAGTGTTAAAATGACACTTAATGGTTGACTTTTTGGGCAGAGATGACTTCTGAGAGCCATTCAGCTATTAGAACACTCACTTTTGTTCATTTTCCTTCCATCTTCATGTCAATCCAGCATTTCTCATGGAGCTGAGTTCCTCTATCTCATGTTCTCATGCAGTGTCTTTAGGTGGTTGTTTCTAACTCGGCCTTTGTCCTGTTGGGTTTTTTTGCTTTTTTTTCCACCCCCACTTCCCTCTCTAGCCATGGGATTTTGACGTTCTCAGTTCTACAGGCTGAATTTGAATGCCCAGAACATCAGCACTTTGAGACATCCAGGCTTATATAGTGTATTTTCATGTAGTATGTATAGTTGGCCTTTCTGTATAGTTCATGTGAGATGGGTTTCTTTGAGATTGTGTTTTTTAAAAATGTTTTCTCTTATCCCAGCAGGACTGGATTCTGTGTTCACTTCTATTCCCTTTCTTTGTCACTAATATGCAAAACCTAACTTCTGGCTTGCTTTGCTTTCATTCTTATCTACTCTTTGTTCTTCTGTTTGCCTACCAAGCAAATTAATGATGACACATCAAATGAGTTGAGACTATGTATATTAAAACCACGCATTTTCGTTACTCTTATATAAGTGAGTACTTGTGTAGGAGACATTATACATAGAGGTAGGCATAGGGTGAGAATAAGCTACTTTTTGATGCAGCAGGATACCTGTCTAGAAATGCAAAGCAATTTCCAGATTCCTGTTTGGGGAATTCTGAAATTGAATCCATATTGTTAATAGACTGGAGGCTAAAGTATATGTCTTCATACCCTAAAGGATGCTGAGGAAATATAATTTGTTGCCTGTTTGTGATCCTATGAGGCTATCAGAGCAGAGAACTGATTTATTAAATGTATAATTTTTTGAAGAGAAGCTGAGCAATGTCTTGAAGAGAGAGACTTACATTTTTTTTCTCGTTTCCCCTCACCTTCCCCCAACATATACATGTTAATGTGCAACTTGCATTCATGGCTGGACCCTGTATTGGATATCATAGCGCAAATAGTCATCCTTATGCTACATACATACATACTGAATTATTCACAGAAACCCAAAATAGCTGAGGTTGGAAAGGATCTCCCTGCTCAAACCATGGTCAGCTACAGCATGCTGCTCAGGATCATGTCCAGTCAGGTTAATCAGAACTCCAAGGATAAAGAGTTCAAAACCTCTTTACTCAGCCTTTTGCAGAGTTTAATTAACCTTCCAGTGCAAAGGTGATGTATTTTATTTTTTATTTTAAATGGCTTAATGGAACATTTCAGTTTGTGCCAGCTGTCTTGTCCTTTCACTGAATGCTGCAGAACCTGGATTTGGCATCTTTACCTGCTTCTATTGTGTATTTATTTACATGGATAAGACCCCTGTGAGCATCCTCTTCTCTAGGCTGAAGAGTTCCACCCCGCCCTCTCAGCTTTTCCTTGGATAACAAGTGCTCCAGTCCTGTGACCATCTGTATGGCCATTTGCTTGATTTGGTCTAGTTTGCTGGTGTCTGTTCCTTCCATCCCCCATCCCTACTGGGGAGCTCCACAGTGAGCACAGCACCCCAGATGTGTCACCAGAGTTGAGCATATGGGAATACTCATCTGCCTTGACCTGCTGGTAAATGTCTTCCTAACACAGCCTAGGGTGCTGCTGCCCTTCCTTGCCACAAGGGCCTGTTGTTGGTTCATGGTCAGTTTGTTGTTTGACAACTGGGAAAACTAGGGGTCCATCTTAGTTAAGCTACTTTGTAGCCAATTGCCCCCGAGGTGTCACGATCCGCTAAGCATAAAGCGGGACTCGTGATGGTTTGATTCCAGAATCTCAGAGTGCAAAAGGAACACCAATGGGGAATTTTTAGTTTTAATCAAAGCAATGCACTTTATTGAGTACCAACATGCAATTATTGCAATAGAGAGGGAGAGAGCTAAGAAACAAAGGATAGAGAGAAAAAGAGGGAAGGGGGTTTATAGCTACCAATGGCAGGCAGAATCCTTGTGGTCTTCTGCCAATAGATCCGTCTGCTTCTGTGGGGAGATCTTGTAGGGGTTTTCTCAGAAGGTTTCTTTATAGTTCTTTCCAAAGCAAAAGGGCAGATGGCCAAGGGGTGGGAGACAGGTGTGGGCCTTTTCGAAGAGGCATAGGTGTACGGGACTTTCAGTCCTTTCTCGCCTGGATGGCCTGGAACAGTAGCGAGCAGTTCCTCCTGCATCTCCCAGAGGACACACCTGCAGCACTTGGCAGGCATCCCGCCTCGGTTCGGCCAGGACTCCTGTGCAAAGGTCCTCTTGGCCCCGTAGATGATCATGAGACAGATGAAGGGTTTCCGGACCGTCTCTTACACCAGGTCAAGATGGTGCAAGGGTCTATTCCTTTCCTGGTGCAGGACCTTCCCTGTACCTTTGTTGAACTTGAGGTGATTTTCACTGACCAATTTCTTCAGCCTTTCAAGGTACCTCTAAGTGGCAGCACTGTGGTCCCATGTGTCACCCCCTCCTGCCAGTTTATCATCTGCAAGCTTGCAGAGGATGCATTCTGTTCTGTCATCCAGGTCATTAATGAAGATGTTAGACAGTACTGATGCCAGTGCTGACCTCTGAGGTTACACCATCAGTGACTGGCCTTGATCTGGATTTCATGCACTGGTCACAAGCGTGTGAGTCAGGCAGCTCAGTCAGGTTCAGTCTACATCACTGTCATTTTATCTATCTCTTCAGTTTGTCTATGAGGATATGCTGGCACACAGTGTCAGAAACCTTGCAAAAGTCAATAAACAAATCCACTGCTCTTCCTGCATCTACTGAGCTAGTCATCTTGTAGAAGGCTTTCAGGTTAGTTAAGCATAATCTCATTATCTTATTCTCTTATCAACTTGTTACGATATTCTACTTATTTTGATACCTTACTATAAATGTATGCATTTCTTTAAAGACTCTTACATAAAAAAATTATTTTGATAGCATCCGGAATGTATCTTACAACTGAAAGACTGCCTAGACTTCCAAACCCAGAGATTTTTTTTTCAGATGTTAAGATGTTACTGTTACAGATGTCAGGTTATCATCTGTATATAAATATAGTAAGTCCTATGGATATAGCAAAGTTTAAACTCTTAGTATTTAGCTGAACAGAATACAAGACAACTGGAAAGTATTTTCTCCCTTTTTGGCAATTTTTAGGATGTTGTGTTACTTTTCTGTTAAAATAAAGGGACTGCAAAAAACAATGGTGTATGTTTAATATCCATTGTGAGTTGTAGATACTGATGTTCGTGTCTCTGTTATTGCTAATCAGAGCTGCATGGTTAATTTCCCCATAAGTCACAATGAATATTTACACTGGAATGTGTCATTGTCCTAAATGAATTTAAGGCTGCTGTCTCTTGCCAACAGAGACGTGTTTCAAGAGACATCTGTTTATCCTCAGAGTCTGGAGAGAAGAAAAAAAGAGCCAAGGGAACCATTCTACACTTCCTTCTGGATGCTGTATATAAGTTTTAGTGGGTTCTTTAAAAATGTTCTCACTGTCATGGGTGTAACTTCAGTAGTAGCAGAGGTGTAAGGATACTGGCACAAATTACACCCACTGTCACCCAGGCTTTATTCACTTCAGGGCTGGATATCTGCTGTTTAAATCTACGGGCCTGGCTTTCAGTGCTGCTAATATTTGACTCTAAATAATGCTGCACAGCTGTGAAACAGTGTTCAAAACTGTCAGCATGTTGTGTGGACAAAGTCATGCTGTGTCAAGCAGTGCTGGACAATTGTGCAATAGGCTGACATTTTAAGTAGTTTTTCAAATTTTTAAATAAATTGGTTTTTTGTTGTATTGAGGTCCCTTCTATGATAGCTCTGTGCATGCTTTGTTTTTGTTGAAAGAGCAGTAGTAGTATATTGGAAGCTTTTTAAATTTGACAACTTTTTTTGTGTCTCTCCAATTCTTTATGCTTGTCTAGTTAGGACTGAGAAGTAAACTGAATAAACAGGAAGACTCATCTTGTTCTGAGTATTCAACACTTGTGGTGGGCAACTTGCATTGATGATACTGCAAATAATTTTGAGCCATTAACATTTATGGAAGTAATGTTCTGTTCAATGTGCTCGTTACACTTTACGAACAGGGAAATGTTTTAATGTACTAATTATAAGCCAGTTTTTCTAGCTCAAATTTTACCTCTTAGCTGGTAAGAGGCCACATTTAGGATGTGAGCATGAGAGTTAATTCTCCTTGTCCTGTTCATTACACAATGCCTCCCATGAAGCAGCATAAGTGTAGTAGAGATGAGAACCACAGTGCTACAGGTTGTATACAACTCAGGAAATAAGCCTACCTGAATTTCCCCTGAAATTTTGGTTACATACAGTGCTCTTGTCTTCCACATCCAAGTTGTTGTGGACTAAGATGATGGAATGAGTGCTATGTTGAAACATTGTCAAGGGTACATTATCACTACACATGGCTTTTGTAGCCAGAAGAGTGCATCTTGGGATCCATTCTGATGAGATGAATTTGATAATGGAAGATTATGAAGAGTAAATGTAGTTATCTTGCATTGAAACTGCTAAAGCATATTTTTAAATACTGAGGGACAGTAGACAGCTAGGACAGATCAATTCATTATGGAGATCTAGGGGGACATTCTTGCTGCAGTTATAGTTGATGAGCTCAGTTTGTACCCTCTGTCATTGAGCGTGGATGTGCTCATGTGCATGCATATAACAGAATACACTTGTAGGAAAAGTGTGTTAGATAAACTAACCACAGAAAGTAGAGTCCTGCAGTCATCATGATTTAAAAGAAAAGTGATGTATAGAAAATGATGAATGCCTATTGCAGGAAGCTTTTTGTACCCTTTCCTATGCTTGGAATATGTTTCCTAAATGGAGCTACTATTTCTTTTGACCTGCAAAGCCTATCTCAAAGTATTAGGCCTTGCTTACTTGCTCTCTCACTCCCTCTTCCTTTTTTTTGCATCTACATCCACATGAACATATTATTTATCCTTTTGAAGGATTCATGAAAAGAATGCATCCATGCCCATTTGTTCTGCCTTGCAGGAAAAAGCAATGAATGCATAAATAATGTTACTTTACATCGAGGAACTGTGAAGAATTGAAAAACATCAAGTGAATGCACTGGAATTTGATTGGAAAAAAATAGTATCTGTAAAGTAAAAATGGAATTAGTCAAAGGTGTAAAGTCTTAATTCAGCCTGAGCTTAGACATTTAATGTTCGCCTGGGGAGGTTGCTTTTCCTTGGGTTGTGTGCTCACAGGACTGAAACCTCAAATGGAGCAAAAGGAGTGTGCCCAGTGCACCCAGGATAAACAGGATGGTGATGATTTTAGCCAGCTGCAGGTAAGTTTTGAGCTAGTAGGCTTTGATAGTCATGTTCCTGTTTTCAACACAGTGGTGTTAAAGTGATTCTATATAAAAGGACTCTTCTTATAAAACATGAAAAGTGTTTCATGAACAATGTAAAAAGAGGATTTTCTGTGCATTTTTTCCAATGTATCACGTGCGAGAAAGTGTAGATGTAGTCTTTTTTGGGGTTTTACATATTTTTAAAAAGAAAGAGGTCTTTGGGCAGCTGGAGAAAGAGGGACCTGACCTCCTGGGTTTTCATTTAATAGGAGAGTCTTTATATCCAAAATGTAATTTCTGTCAAATTAGGGAGTAAAGCCTAGCCACAAATAGGAAAAGATGTTTTTGTAAAAAAAATCCAGTGTCAGATAATCTTTCTATGTTCCTGTAACTCTGAGACTGAACACATACTTTGGTTAACTGGTATCCAGTAGACATTCATCCACCTTGAATGTTTAAGCAGTGTGTGAAGCTCTGCAGTGTGCTGTTTCGCCTCCTTAAAAGGGCCACTAGGTAGAGTGGTGAAGCGTTCACCAGGACAATACGTCTGAGGGATGTAATGGGGATTTAATGGGAAAAGTAAGAAAGAAGAAAGTCCTCTAATCCCTGAAACTCTTAGGGCGTCACTCGATAGGACTAAAGGATGCAAAACATGGCAGCATGAAGAAAGTATTTTTGCAAGGCACCTTTGGGTGGGGGGGGATGGGGAGAACTCAATGCAGACGAGAAATGGGAAGCTGGTTTCAAAGCCTGGTGATATATCCTGAAGAGCAGACTGTCATTTTAAGCAGCCTCAAGCCAAGCTTGTTTTGGGGACCTGCTATTTTGTCTTAATCCCAGCATTTTAATTCTTCTTTTCATAAGCGGTATCTAGGATATGAACTTTGAACATGTTTTGCCTGATTATTGTAGGACAGGTGTACAGATAGGGTTGAATAAATGCCATGAAAATGTTGTAGTCACAAAACGGCTATAGATGTCCTAATTCCAGACACTCAGCATTATATATTAGACAGCAGCTCTGCTCAAACAGTAAAAGAACACGTCACTATATATCCCCGTCAGATTAAAAAACTAATTTGAAAAGATTAATGTATTCCATTCCTGTTAGCCTGAATCAGATACCGCTGTGCCTACAGCAGCACTGCCTCCTGATTATTGAATTTTTATGGCCTTGTAATTAATTGCAGATTCCCTGTTTTGTTCTATTTCTTTTTCTCTGACATTTTAATTTCAACAAAAAGCAGCGGTCTCCATGCAGCCTCTCTCAGGAGATCCTAATGGCCTATAAAACAAAATGACTTATAGATATGGCACCCACTTCAGTTGGCTAGCGATTGTTCGAGACCTTGCTGATCACGCGGAATTTAATTTTTTCCCTTCTTCTACTGTACTTATTTCTTGTCTATTAAATTGTGGCTCCAGTGTCCGGACTAACAAATGGATGGTAACAAAGTGCCGCCCTTCTGTAATACATTACTGTTGCCACATGCAAATTTTTTTCTTAAAAAATTGCAGTTCATTTTATCTAATTATAAATGAATAAATGACTCTTGCACATGAATAGAATATTCAATCCTTGACTCTGCATGTGAGAATTTTATGTTCTGGTAAATCATTTAGATTTATTGCAGATTTAAAGCATCAAGTGTGTTTTAGATTCATTTTGCATTTTCTCTGTTTCCTCCTTCTCCTCAAAATACTGGAAGGTGCAAAAATGATTTATTTCTGTGCTGCAGAAAGGCATGTTAGCATGACTTGCCATCTCCCAGTGAAACTCCTGGAGTTACTGAAGGCTAGCAGGAGTGAATTATTGTTATTTATGTTACAGTAGTGCCTTGAGATCAGAACTCCATTTTTCTGGGCACTGTACCAACACATAATAAAAGATCATCTTTGCCCAAAACAGTTTGTAATCAAATGAAAGCATCTTCAAAGGGAGGGCTGCAGGAGGGTTGTATCTTGTAAGGGAGGAAAGAGTTGTAGGAATTGGCAGTGCCGGTGCATTGGGGGATGTCAGGTAAGGCTGTTGTGGTACTGGGGATGCTCTAGCCTAGGAAAGGGCTGGCTGCTTGGGGAGCAGGGATGATGAGATGACAAAAATCTGGGATTGCCAGAATGCATCCTGCAGAGGTGTGTCATAGACTGGTGTAAGTGTCATTTCTGCTCTGTCTGCACCTTCCCTGGATGAAGCTGGCTCAGTGCATCTTCATGTTACACCCATTGGGCTGAGCTGTCGTTTCATTAGCACATTCCTTCACTGTGCTCCCAGGAGTTCCTGGGCAATGTCCCCTCTCAGTGGCGAAGTACTTGTCAAACCGGTGGGGTGTGAGGTGGCTGCTGGAGTAGCAGAGCTGTCTGAGAGCTGCTGATGAAGAGCTTGTATGAACTGATTTCAAAGCAGCCAGCTGAAATATTTGTAATCCGACTGCAGCAGCTCTAAGCTTGGCATTGGATGTGAAACTCTGCAAAACGGAGTGAATCAGCCTCCATGCTGGTAAAACAAGTCTGTTCTTAGATTACCTTGAGTCTAGTTTTCCACAGACATACCTGTCTAATAACAATGCCTGAAGATCGTGACAATGTGGTGACTGCAGTGGGTGCTCACCCTCTTCCAGAGAAAGGGCTCCTGTCTCTGTGCTAAGCTTGTAGCCTTCTTCCCAGGCTTGAAAATTAGAGGTAAAGGCATGTGTGGGTGAGTGGAGTGACAAGAAGTTACTGATTGAATTCAGCATGTATTATCTTCTAAGTACAAACTTATCTAAATGGTAGCACTTAGGGGGATAGTCAATATTGACTGTAAATTCCTACTGTTCCCACACTAGAAGTCCCTACAATAATAAAAAAGATGGTTTTGCTTGGTTGGAGTCTTGCTTGCTGCTGCTTTCAGCTCTCTAACCAAAATGCAGGCAGCAATCTTTTCATAGCTATTGCAAAATTATAGAGAAAATTCCTGACAGGGATGGAAATTGTTGATTTCGAAGAGGAGCTATATCCATTTTCCATCATCACTTTCATGGGTATGTGTAAATTCAAACAAACAAAAATATCTCTACCAACACATTCTTTCCAAATTTAAGAAAGAACAGTTTAGACAAAACAGCCCTTATAAATGTTAGTATGACCTTTGGTCCTGTGCTGTGCTGCCTTTTTGTGAGATATCAGTGCAAAAGCTACTCTGCATGTTTATCTTACTAAAAAAGAGCTTTCCCTTCCTTCCATCTCTGTTCCTAACCACACCTGTCTGGCCTGGCATCCTTTACCTGGGGTGTCCCATCCCATTTGTTTGGGGATCTGAATGATGGCAGGACCCTTGACTGTCCCATTCTGCAGATTCCCAATTGGGGTGTCACGACAATGTGCTGTGGTCTTGATATGTATTAGAAACGTATATTCAAGAGGTCCGTGAGCACCCAGAGAAGCAGTTAGGTTTTAAATTTTGTTATTTAACTTAGGTTAGTATCTAGTATAAAGAAGTGCTTTCTTGTTCAGGGTGGGGAAAAAGCTATTTTCATGGTACATGGCTTGAATGGGCCCTAGCTAAGAAACTCTGGATAATGCATTTGTACTAGTGAAAACTGTCTGCAGTTACCTTTCCTCTTTCTGCCTGGAAAAGACAGCACTTGTNTTTTTTTTTTTTTTTAAGGTGATACATTTGAGTTAATATCTGCTCTCATGATATCTAATTCAGATGCATTTTAATTTTTTTTCCCAATCTTCTAGTGCAAACAAAACATCTAAAATTCTACTTGTGAACATATAGATGTTCTTTTACTGTGTTGAAAAAAGAAGTCACTGTCAGAAGGTAGTCTTGTATTTATGTACTGCCTTATAAACATAAGTATAGAAATATTGTGATTACATTTGCTTCTGGCTGTTTATATTTTAAGAAATGCTTTATGTTCTGTTATCATTTTATCAGGCTTTAGTTCTGCTGTTTGGTACTAGGAATGCATGTAGAGAAAAAAAAAGATATGGGAGTTGACTGGTGGATTGCGAACTCCCCGACTGTGGCTACATGTGATGTTGCCATTATGATTTAAGCAGGTATGTGCTGCAAAAATGAGCACATGAAAAATGTTTCTGGATCTATAAAGCTTTCATCCCACAGTGCATTTAAACATCACTTATTTGTGCAGTTTGCAGTGGAAATTTTAGCACCCTGTACTACTTTTAACCAGACTGTACCAGAACTGGTATCTAAAGGATTGCATCACATGGAAGAAAGTATAACCAGCAATTATACTTGTGATTGGAGAAATAGGGAACCTAGATTCTAGCTTTGATTCCTTCAAAATTGGCTCTGTTGAAAAAGGGGTTTTCCAGACCATCTAAAGAAATTTTGAGTTGTTTTGATTTATCCTTCTCTGATTCTTTGCTTTGCAAAGGGGTTCAGTAGTCTGTATGGTGGAAAAAAAAAAGAGGAATTTTGGTTAAGGAAGGACTGTGATGTTCTTTGATTTGGTTCTTCTTTCATCAGGTCGATTTCCCCTTTTCTAACTTGTAAGGAGAAAGGTGCTCTAAACCATATAGTTTTGTGGTGGGATTTGGTGTATTTTTTCAGTTTCAAATAGTTCAGCACATCTCTTACAAAAGTAAGAAATCCCAGTGCTGTCTCTGTAGTAAAGATGCTATTAAGCTCAGGTGTGACAAAGCAAAGGTTAAGAAATGTTAGGAGAAAGAGCAGTTGGGGGAAAATGAGCATAAATATTGACTTAATTGTTGATATCTAAACCAAAATGTCTCCTTTAAACTCAGTGGCTTTGAATTAGGTTTTCTGACTACATATGTGTTTTGGTGGTTTTGTCACAGAGTCTGAACTCTCCTACAAGAAAACAGTAGCCCCACCTGAGTCATTAAAACTGTGGTTTTTCCCAGGACATGATACAGAAACCATAGTGGGTGATGTACTAAAAGGCTAGGTTGTATAAAAAGAAACAGTGGTTATGCAGTTATGAGGAGGACAGAGGGATTTGACCTCCTAAGGTTGGATTTATTATTCTGAAGAAAAATTGAAGTTGATATTACAAAGATTTGGAAAATATTTTCACAATATTTCTTCCAAATGCTATAACTGAAGGATGTTAATTCTAATCAGTTGCCATAAGAAGAGTGAATTTGTAATTGCTGGAAATAGGTAAGTATATTATGTAGGACCTTTTTGTGCAGGAGTTAATTATGCATAGTGGAGATGAGCTATGGTTCTAGGAACAGTATTTCAATTTACACATGCTAGACTCTAGACATAAAGCTTGAGCAAGTGTTTATTTCTTTAGAGCAGATTATTTTGTAACTTCAATCTGTGCATAACTAGGACAATAACTTTTGACTCCTGGCTGTTGTCTTGGTGTCAGTGAAACAAATATTTGGCCCTCCTTGCAAGAGTTGTTCTTTGTTTTCAGCTCACTTGACCAACCTTCGCATCATATTTTCTACATACGGAGAGTTAAAGCTGAGTTTGGTTTATAGTGAGGATTAATGAATTTAAAAAAGGCTGAATTTACCTAATTTGAGCATGTTACCATAACACTTTATATAAAGCCTTTCATCTGACTGATTTTATTTCTATGTAAATTGTGGATGGTATTATTTTTCCTAGTGTAAAGGGTATACAAGTAAATTTAAAAAGATAAATGAGCCTTTGCTCTCCAGTATAATTTCTTTACAATCCTATCTCTTATTTATAGTTTCAGAAAATAGACAAAATGGTGATGTTTTGGCTTGCAAAGCCTTCAGAGTGTATAAATAACATGTATTATTGCATATAAATTATATTGGAGTGCAGATGCTCATTCATCTTTTGAAATTTATCTACATTGTTTAGTGTTCCTATCCACAAATGCTTGAAACCAATCTGGCACCCACCAGAAGTGATACGTTTCTGTGCCCAAAAAATGGCGCTAAGGGATACGTCACTCAAGGACTTGACTGCAACATATACTCTGCTGCCACACCCACAAATACAAATTTCTCTGACTGAAGGGTCTGAATTTTTCATCCTCTGATTGTGATATAGCCATATTCCAGGTTATCAGGTCCAGAGCTGTTGACTTCTGTGAACACCTAAGGAGCTAAAGCCATGTAAATTAGAACCTGTACAGGTAGTTAGGAACAAGTGTGTTTTCTTGGTACCATTTGCTTCTCCTTTTGCTAGTTCTCAGTAAATAATTTTATTATTTGCATCACTAGTTCATGCAGACTAACTGAAGTGCTTAGGCAAGGTTTATTCCAGAAGGTGCACGAGGTTAAAAATTATGTGTGCATCTGAAATAAAACATGTTAATGTTCCTTTTAGAAACAGAGGCAAGAAGAGTGAAACACTAAAAGATAGGTAGAGAGAGTGAATAGGAACAGGGGCATTGGAAAGTGTCTTTTGCAAGGGATTAGAGAAGTGGGAGGGCTAAATCTGGAAGTAAGGTTTTGTGAAGTGTAAGAAGTCAAGGCTTGAGGGCAGAGCCAGACACAACTGCAGAGGCATTTCAGCAGTGTGTATTTTGTTACTTGCGTAGAGGCAGACTGATACGCCTCTTCCTTAACTCTCTGCCCTACCTACCCACCTTTCACCCATCAAAATGCCTTTCAGCAGAATAAGCAAAAATCCTTCATGCTCCTTGGTGGCTGCTGGTGTGTAAATTTGTGAACAGTCCTTTGGTAGATTCTGCCACTTTCATGTTGCTCAGGTTTGTTGAGGTGCTCTCCCAACAGGAGTTGGAAACCTGGAAAGGCATGGAATACGTCCTGCCGACTTGTGGCTGCTTTGCCTTGCCAAAACATAAGAAAGAGTGGACATGAATGCTGCTGCATGCAGGAGGAATGTTTGGCTGTTTGGTAGGAAACATGATGATGGACACCTCGACAGCATGTGCAAGCAGGGGTCCTTGAAGTGTTGATGGTGTGGAGTTCCTGGTCCCCACAGGCCTCAGGAAAGACCAAATCTGGGCTTATCAGAATAGGTGGAACACAGATATAAGAAGATCCCTGAAGGTGACAAAAGGCAAGTTTCGTGTGGAAATTGGGAAAATTGAGAGCTAGACAGAGTAGCGTGTTTGTAAGTTCTCTCCACTTAAGCACTCGCATATCTATGCAACCTTTGCAGGCTACCTGGGAATTATGTTCTGCACCCACTAAGGTGTTGTATTAGACCTGCTTGAGATGTTATTGTGTCTCAGAGCTTTTCAATCTACTTGTGGCTTCAGTTTGTGGTGCAGCTATTTTTATTTTGTGAGCAGAGATGTTCAAGGTGATTGAGATTGAGACTCCCATGGGAATCCCATGACGTACCATCTTTAGGCATTCAAATTCTCTTAAAAATTGCCCCATAGCATATAAATTATGTGGGACAGAACTGCCAGTTGTAGCATTTTTCAATCAGCATAGATTATATTGCTTCTAAATGTTTTATTTTCGCCATCATGCTCCAATGATACCATTTATCCACATACACAACCTGCTTCCTGCCCAAGGCAGAAAGAAGAAATTGCTCAGGAAACACATCTCCCTGAGTAAACTCTGTGGACTATGTATGTACTATCTTGCTTTTAAATACTATAAATGCAGATGTAAGAGTGTTTTATCGATTCTTAAACCACCCCCCCCGCCCAGTACACTGCTCTATTAATAACAAATGCAACAATATGTTATAAATACTCAGAACACCAATGTGTTAACAGAAAACCAGCAATAAATTCCCATCCTTCGCATAAAGTGAAATTCCCTAATAGTGTGCTCTGCAATTTGCTCACACTAAGAGCAATCAAGAACCATTCATAATGTAAAGGTGCTGCTGCGAGTAGCCAAAACATACAACATAATTTCATTTTGTGTTCAGAAGAGCTGATCTTTTAAAAGGTCCCTAAAGAAATTCTGCTTGGCTGGGAGTAACCTAAAAGAACCTGCTACACTTTAGCACTGCACCTTGCACGTAATGGTGTGTTTCAGAGTAGGAACCAGTAGTTAGACTATGTTAATAGGTTTATACTTTCTCCATCTTATGTTAATGGGGTGGTTTTACTTGGCCCAGTTTTTGCTAGTGGGTAGGGAGGGGCACAAAGATGGTTCCTGTGTGTCCTGTGTGAAGTTTCTGGAAGTTTTTCACCCTGTCCAGCAGAGCCACTCTCTGATGGCTCTGAAGATGATGGACATGCTGCTGGCCAAACCTGGGCCAGTTATAGATGTTAGTTATGCCTCTGTGAAAACAGATTTAAGAAGAAATCAAAACAATGGGTGCACGCACTTCTTTTTAGCCAGAGGAGGAGGAGG